>PVHP010021538.1:0-29378 GCA_004024765.1 Zapus hudsonius | reverse complement strand
GACAATTCAACAATGTGAAACTGGAATTTGAGTTCTCAGTCAATGAACCAATATGTTAAAGGAACTGGGGTTCACAGCCAATGAACAAATATTATATGTCAATCCGCTGATATGAATGGAAATTTTAGAGTTATCTCTGAATTCTTGTCCAGCAGGTCTCTAGGTGAGCATTTTCCTACTCCTGCCTTCTCATGGATAGGAACTCTCTCTACTATCCTCTGTCCTTCTCTTAAGCACTTTAAATTATATCTATAACCTAATAAAATCTATCTAAACCTTAAAAAAAGAAAAAAAATAGGTAAATGCTTCTCAACATCCGAATTCACAAAGCCCAAAGAATGGCAAATTGATTAAATATAAATGGATCTTCACTGAAACATCTCTTACTATGATCAAATTCTTAAAAGTCAAAGACAAAAGGAGATTTTTGAAGATAGTAAAAGAACTTGAGACATACAAGGGAATCTCCCAAAGAGTAGAAACCTGAGAAGTCAAGAGCAAATAGGCTGATATATTCAAAGTACCAAAAGAAAAGCCTGCCAACCAAGTGAACCGCACATGGAGGCCTGGAGAGGAGAGTGTATAGGACTTCCCTAGCAGGTGCAAGGCCAGGTTCAACACCTGGAGGCCTGGAGAAGAAAGGACATAGGATTTACCTAGTGTGTGGTCAGGTCCATGTTGCTGGGATGAACTTCCTAACCAGACACAGTTTATGGGAGGAAGGGATTTATTTGAAGCTTATTTTTTTGGGGGGGGGGTTGAGGTAGGGTCTCACTCTAACCCAGGCTGACCTGGAATTCAGGGTGTCCTTGAACTCATGGTGATCCTCCTACCTCTGCCTCCCAAGTGCTGGTATTAAAGGCATGGGCCACCATGCCCAGCAATTTGAAGCTTATTGATCCATGGGAAGTTCCATAAAGGCAAAAGAAGTTGGCCCTATTTCACAGATCCAAGCCTAGAGAAAGCCAGCACTGGCCAGCCAGCACCACAAGTTAACACAAAACTAGAAAATGTGTGTGTGTGTGTGTGTGTGTGTGTGTGTGTGTGTGTCCACAGTTCCTAGCTCCATCTCCCAAAAGGCATAAACATAAGGACCCGTTCAGTACCAGTGAGCATCCCCTGCCCAAAGGCTAAGGTCTCTAATTACCACACTCCACTAGAAGGATCCACTTGAAGAAGGACTGGTTCCAGATCCAGCTCACGAAGTGCGCAAACTGAGCCTGAAGCATCTTGTCAGCCTGAAGCAAGGAAGCCCTGAAACAATATCAATAAAGTCAAAGTCAGCAATTGACCTTCATGTGCTTCAACTATGCACTAGACCAATATATTAGATACACACATTGTATACAAGCCACTCTCAACCCCACCCTCCCACCCCCCAATCCCCTCCCCACACACACAATTGTCACCATCATAAGAAGCTAAAGAACCACCAATGTTTTGAAAACTACTTGGAAAGTAGTTGTGCAAAGACTCAAAACTTCTGAGTACAGTTTGTGACATGGTTTCCACCTACCTGAAAGCAATTTTAAGAGCAAACGAAGCTCCTTGTGAAAATTCCATAGTTGATAATGAAGAGAAGGAAAGATAGACTGAGAATATCAGGAAAGCGGCAAATGAGGGGGTGGAAAGAAAGTAGATGCTGGGGGATGGGGTGCTGTGGAACCCTGTTGTCAGGACATGACATGACGTGACCATTGCACTCAGAACTCAAAGCAGCTGTGGCTACCTGCACAGGACAGAGCCAGTTAGCTTTCCCTCATGGATGGGAAAGGGCTTATGAGGCCCGATGTGTCCCTAATGAGTACCTGCTAATGGCTTTTATTGATTTCTGGGGAATCATTCTCTTCTGTGGTGAGAAGGAGTTCATTGGGAAAGGGATAAGGGAAGATGACGGATCAAAATACAATATGTAAGTATGAAAGTGTCAGAGAACAAATAAAAATGCATTAAAAGGAATGAGGAATCACCATTATACAACTAATATTAAACTAATAGATTATAATAAATACCTGATAATGACCTTGATTTCACAAAGAAGGAAAGGCCAGGCACTGCGAACCTTCTGGGAAATAAACAGCATGTAAAAAGGAATCTTTGTCAGCAAAACAAAAATGTCTAACTGAGCCTTATCAGATTTCCAGCTCTGAATTACTGGCAACGCTAAGGAGAGGGTTGTGTTAAATGTCAAAACAAGCATACAGCCATCCGAATGCAAACTACTGGAGCTTTAAGACAAACTATCAGTCCATCAACTAAAAACAATTACAATTGAAAATAGAAAAAAAAACCAACTATAATGAACCCATCACAATGTCACTATGTGGATCTCTATTCACCCACATAAGCAAGCAAAATGTTAAAAATATATAGGAAAACTGAAACCATGAGTACACACTGAATGTTTGCTGTTACCAAGGAATTGTATAGCATGTAATAATTGTGATTATGTATTAGTAAGGAATCTTTATCTTTTATGGATACATGATTGAGCCTAACTGAGCAACCTTAAACTAAGTTTTAGAATATGGAATAAAGCCAGGCGTAATGGCACACGCCTTTAATCCCAGCACTCCAGAGGCAGAAGTTGTAGCTGATAAGCCTTGATCCTGCTTGCTGAGTTTCCTTTTACTGGCAATAACCCCGCCTCCTGAAAGTGATGTAACCAACTACCCTACTGACTGGCTGTAAAACAATGCGCCCTAAGGAGGCGTATTTTGCTCAACTGTACTCTGCTGATTGGCTCCCGCCAAAAAGTTTGAATCTTATTGCTTGAGAGAAATAGGCTGAACAATGCAGCCTCCGGTTATAAATGGCTTTGGGTCCTCAAATAAAATGAGATTTGTCCAACACTTCTCCTTGCTGTGTGTGTCTGTCCCACTGTTTGCCTCACCTCTCCCCAATCAAGCCCTTTCTCCTGCTGGCCAGTGAGACTTGGGCTACCCACAGGGGGCCAGGGAGCCACAACTCCCCAACACATGATCTTATATTTTCAGATAAATATTGACAGATATGATATCTGAGCTTTGCTTCAACAAATTCTTGGGTATAAAACTAGGAAGACTAATGGGGTTGGAAATCAATGAGACTGGGCCAACCAGATGTTGGCAAGTGAGGAAGCTGGGAAGATGTATGGATCCATTATTTATAGATATACATGTGTATGTATATGTATGTATGTATGTGCATATGTGTGTATTAAATATCTATAACAGATTTCTTAATGTAGTGAGTTATGAAAGAACAAATCAGATGCAATGTTCAGGAACTTCCAGGCAAGTGCTTCTTCCAAAGGATCACATGGCAGAAGCCAGTCACCCTCTTGACAAAACCCATTTTGTTCAGTGGAAGAGAAGCATATATAAATTTAATACAGTGAAAGGAGGAGAGGGAACAGAACTTCTCTTTTACAAGAAAGAGCTCTGACATGGTCCTAAGAAAGGAAAAACTTACATTCCCAAGGAAGGTTTCCCTTGTTCAGAGGAACCTACACCAGATCACCAAATAAACCTTGGACTATAACTTGCAGCCCTTGTAATTAACATGATGGTAGACAACATGAAGGAAAACAAACTCTGTTCTTAAACTGTAGAGACAGAATCCGGATCATAGCCATACATTCAAAAACATTCAAGGATTTTTTCCACCTCTATCATACCATTCTCCAAGAAGCCGACTATAAAGCAATGTCATTATTTAATGATAGAAATAAATCCAGTAACTGAAGACAATACGTAGATGTATAAAATGTGCTATTGCCAATGAAAGAACTCCCTAGACACACCGGGTAGCACTTCAGAGGAAACTCTTGGTGGGTGAGTTATAGCTGCAGACCTCGGCTTTGCTGTCCAGGAGATGCCCTTAAAGTTTCCATGCTGAGTTTCCACCCAGCCCTTCGAGAGTCTACTGCAAACTAGAGGAAACTGGGTTATGAAATCAAGTAACATGTGGATGTAATAGCAACTCTGTTTTTCTATAAATCTATTCAAGCAGCAAAGACACAAAGACATGTGGCTGACCAGGCAGATCCCCTCCTGTCCAAGACTCTGGATCTGCATTTCAGTAACAATGCTCCCAGTGCTTTGTAAAGGTACTTCTATTGATAATAAAAATTCACTCATAAATAAATAGGAACTTGACGTTAAAAAAATTACACTCAACACCCACCCTCCAAGAGCAGATGTTTCTGCAAAGCTTAATTTTTGTTGAGTAAACTCTATACTCCAAATTTAAATTTATGCCATACTATCTGGATGACAATCCTGAGTTCAAGATTTTATGGAAGATTACATCAGATCACTTAACTACCTCAACTTCTGTCACCTCTCATGTGTTCACGTTCATATTTTTTTATTGAACTAACCTCTGTGTCTATTGACAAAATGGAGAACATGATGGAAGAAATTTTGAACAATTTATTTGTCATACAAAGCTTTTTGTAACACTGAGTTTCTGACTTCTTACATGAATAAGATCTTCTTTCTCTTCTTTCTATCTCTTCTGCTCCTAACACGACCCCCAGAAATGGTTAAGTAAATTATATGGTCAGGCAATTATATCAATTAAATAGAACATTATACAACCTTAAAAGACAAAATGTAAACACTACTATACCAGAAGGAATTACTAAATAAATTAAGAAAAAGGAGAAGACATGAAATAAAAATAAAATTATATTTAAACCATTCAAAGAAAAATATAACATAATATAGTCAAATGCTAACCTCGTTCCTCATCTTATGAATGTTACATCAACAGAAAAAATATTGCTAGTAAGATTGTTATAAAATGTCTTTTCCAAATTTAAGCACAGATTACATTAAGAGGAAGAAGAAAGGCCTCCTAATAAAAACCCAAGTGCAGATGTCAGAGGGATAAAAGTACTGTCGCTGGGAATAGCATACTATGTTAAGGACATTTTACAACTCATAAATAAAGCCACTTTGGAAGATGTCAACTGTATTATCAGATTGGCTGATTGTTGAAGAGTTAGGCTGAGCTAATCCAGAATATCTGCATTCCAAATTTTTGACACTGGAATTAATCTTGAATTTGCTATGCATGGATGCCATTTAAACACTTGGCTAGAATAAATGAGTGTATTCCAGGACAGCATGAGAGAATGCAGACTACACATTGTTCTGATGTAATCGTTCTCTCGATCACAACAGAAAACCTCAGAGAACATAGTTGGACAACATTTCATGGTCCACCCCTCTAACTTTATTTATCCCTACATCTATCTGGTCTTTGGCGTTTCCCACTGGAATTGTGCCTGTTGAACTGGTCTTAAATGTGCTCAAGTCATCAGCCTAGAAGGAAAAGTGGATTATATTTATAGTAACCATATTCTTCTTGTTTTGCATGCATGTTTATATGTGGGTTTATATGTGTATGGATGCCAGAGGTTGACATTGGTGCCTTCCTTATTTGTTTGTTTGTTTGAGACAGGGTCCCTCACTGAATTTAGAGCTCACTGATTCAGGCAGACTAGCAAGCAAGGAAGTCCTAAGGATCCTCTGTCTCTCCTTCCCCAGCACTGGGATTACAAGTGGACACCGCCATGCCTAGCTATTACAAGGGTACTGGAGAGCTGGACTCAGGTCCTCAAGCGTGTGTGGGCAGCACTTTGCCAACTGTGCTATCTTCCCAAACCCCAGTAAGTATATTTTTCATGTGTTAGTATGCATGAGAGCTAACAAAAGAAGTGCTCTCCAGTCTCAGTGTCAGAGACGTTGTCTTACCTCCACAACTGATGGGCCCTGTATCTTGCCATGTTTCACCCCCATGAACAGTGCTCAAGCTCCCTTCTCTACTCATCTCACTTATCTACCCATTCACTTTGGCTTGTCTATGACCTCATACCCCATACTTTGTTTTATTTTGCCATATTGTTTGTCTTGCTAACTTTGGAATAAAGCCTGTAAATGATTAAAATAGGAAAACTATATAAAAGTTCTCACTTCTAAAGAATCTACTATGCAGCCACCACTCAGAAGACCCTCCTTCAGAAAGGTTGGTTAACATTAATCATATCAACTATATCACAGAGTTGTCATAAACCAAATGAATGAATGCATTGTACATGCAAATAAATACTCATTACAATCACTTTTCCTAGAATCACCATCACAATATTCCCAAACCCAGACTTGGCTTAGGTAGTGTCAGCAACCCATAAATATTTTCTGAATAAATGGGCCACTGAGCATTGAGTTCCTGATGACACTATATTTATGATTTCACATATTTTAACATACATGCTGAAGAGAAGTTTAATATATTTGGAAATCTGATAAAGCATAACTGTGATATATTTCCTAGACAGCTTGAGAATTATCCAAATTCTGATACCTAACAAGCGCTGACAGCTCACACCACAATCACAAGTATTTAATTTTCTGAGGCTTGTCTTTTGTTCAGTAGTACTTCCAGGTGTTGGGAGGATTAAATGAAGCAGTCTGCTGCACATAAATTCAACTAGAATAAATTCCTTACTTCTCCTTTCCCTCCCACTTTGACCAAGCACATTCTTACAGCAGGATCATAGGTTGTGTGTGTATGTATGTATGTGTGTGTGTATATATATATATATATATATATATATATATATATATATATATATGTCTGTGTGTGTATATAAAGCCTAATGCATTCAAAAGACATTACCAAATGACAACCTATATTTCCTTTTATAATGAATGTCTTCTCTCACCATGGGACTCTCACTAAAAAAAAAAGTTGGGCTGGCAAGATTGCTCAGTCAGGAGAGTGCCTACTCTACAAGCATAAGAATGTGGCTTTGAGCCTCAGCACCCATGTAAATGTAGGGAGGTGAAAACAGGAGGAATCCTGGGGCTGGCTGGATATCTAGTCTAGCCAAATCTGTAAGCTCTAGGTTCACGAAGAAACCTTGTCTCAAGAAGTTGAGTCATGCTTCAGATGCAAGACAATAAGAAACAAAGCTGGAACTGAGCTGGAAGCCTCCTCTCTGGTAGCTAGCTTTCATTATGCTGAGAAGTGTTATGTTGGCTACTGGGGGAGAAAAGTCATCAAAAGTGTTAACCAGCAGTGGACCCCGTGAGCCACACAACTGGCCAGCCAGCAAGAGATGTCCACCAATACAGCAGTGCCATGACTGTTACAGGAGTAATCAACTGCTCTCTGGTTAAATTTTAGGTCCACTCCATAGGAAGTAAATCACGCCTGATACTGAAAACTTAGTAAAAAGCCTGTGGCTTAGAATGTCATAAGCCCTAAGCTACTACTTTTGTTTGGCTAAATGGACCTTTTGTCCTTCTCAAATTACCCTCAAAGTATTTATGTTTACACCCATAAATTTCTGTCAGTCTCACTTTTGGTCAGATTTGCTTCATTTTGCAGATTGTGACTACTACTGGGGAGACTCAAACGTCATCAAAGTGCTGAGAAGTAACAATTTAATGAAACATCTCTATTACACCCACCAAGGCTTGGGGAACATTGCGGGCAAGGTAGTGAAAGGTATGTAAGAGTCAAAGGAAGGGGAAGAATGCCTTGGAATACTATCTTCCAGACACAAGGTGGCCATTGCATTCATGACTTCACAGCAAGCTACTGTTACCTGCACAATATTTAGTCCATGAACACACTTCCATGGATGATGGAGAAGGGGGGGGACCAGAAAAGACATCAAAATAGAAGAGGGATTATTTGGAAAAAGAAGGGGTTCAGTGGAAGGCTATAGGAGAGGAGGAACAAAAGAAAGAAGAAGAAAGGAACATTTGATCATAAATATATTGTGATCAAAATACATCGTGTGCATGTACGAAAATGGTCAATTAAAAATGAGGTGGAGCTGGGCAGGCATGGTGGCATACACCTTTAATCTCAGCACTCAGGGGGCTGAGAGGATAGCTATGAATTTGAGGCTACAGAGTATGCTCTAGGACCACCTGGGCTAGAGTGAGACCCTATGTTGGGAAAATAATAAATAATTTGTAATAAAATGAAAGTAATCAATAATAAAAAGAGGTGGAAAACAATTGAGGATACCCAGCATTGACTCCTGATCTCTACATGCATATGCACACATGTGCATGAATATCCATACACATATGAACATGCGTACACACAGCACTTCACACACACACACACACACACACACAGGGGACAAAAAAGAGGAATGCACTTCATAAAAACTAAGTAGGAATAGACTCATTCAGAGTAGTATGCAATGCTCAGATGAAGATCACCTTTCTTGGCCATCCCTGCCTGCAAGATTATGAAACCTTAGCTGGATAAATCAGGCACTGTGTGTTTAAGAACCAATCAACTCTGGGGCTAATGTATTGGAAGCTGGACTATGGTCACTTTGGGAGCAGGAAGTTAAATAATAGGACAGGTCACTCGCAGGGGCTCTGAACTTTGACAGTTGTTCTTTCCATTTCAAGCACACCCGGATGAAGACTTCACCTTGGTGAATGCTTTTCCATAGCTGCTACAGAGTTTTTCAAGTGATGGTGAATGCTGCTCTTGTCTCATTATCTGAGCCACTCCTCAAGTTTATGGAAAATCTGAAAACTGTCCAGGCCCCTCAGACCTTTGTCCATGCCAGTGTCTCTTTGACCTGTGTCATGCGTTTTGCTCCTCTTATCAACACCCCCAGGCCAGCCGTATTCTCTGCCTCTGTCCCTGACACAGGCTGCACATTGCCCGGAAATGCTTGCTTTAGTGCTTACAGACACCATGCTCAGATGAGATATCGGATGGCAGGCTTTCATCTGGATATAATTTATTTATTAAACCAGAACTTTGTATTAAAGAAAGTGCACCAGTGTGAAAATTGAAGGGGAAACATATTTTGGCTGAGGGATAACCTGGAAATTATTAAAGTCAAAAGCTTCTGAGTCAAAGGGCAGCAGCTTCGTGTTATTAGAATAATATGTTAATGCTTAAGTCCTGTGACCTCTGTGGGTCTTTGAAACACCTGTGATGAAAATGGTTTTCACACTGTTACAACGATGACAAACACGCAGGCTGACTGCTTTAGTGTTAAATCTATTCATGTGGTTGAATTTTATGAGTCAATAAAACATATCCTAACATAAATACAAAAAGATTCAGTAAGATACCACCCTAGGCCAACTTTCTGAACTTGGCTTTCTCCCTCGTTTTACTGCTTCTCCCCTGAGCTCTTCTCTTTCCTCTCTGCGTAGGTGGGTTTCACTAGGTGCAGCTGGTGCTAGGGAAATAGCCACTGTGGCTCTAAAATATACTAGAAAACATGTTAGCTACTCTACTTCTATTTGTGGTATTTAGATTGACACCATTAAAGAGATTCTGTCCTTTGCAAAAGCGTATTTCAAATGGTGAAAACACCATCTCAGTTAACAACATTTATGTGTGCTTTTCATTTCACTCTCCTTAAAGGATTAGTATCCAAGTATAACCATGCACATGGACACACACAGAGATGAATACATACATACACACAAACACATACAAGCACACATGCAACACACATATTGTGTATTCATGTATATAAAACACACATTCATACATGCATTCACAAACACACACAGCTTCTCGAGATCTGAAGCTCCCACATATGTCCTAGAAGAACCCCTCTGAAGATGGGAAAAGATCCTCTCTTACCCATAATTGACATAATTTTTATACTGACTTTTTAAAAATTATTATTTTCAAGCAAAGAGAGACAGAACGAAGAGAGACAGAAAGAATGGGTGCACTCCTGCCTTTTCTTCCTTTGTCTTCCTGATACTGACTAGTGGCTTCTTTCAGCATGGAGCCCTCTCCTTGTGATAGTTACTTTTCTCATTGCTGTGACCAGATGTTTGACAAAACACACAACTTAAAGGAGTAAGGCTTTATGTGGCTCAATTTCAGAGGAACAGTTAACCATGGCAGCGATGGCAGAGCAGCTTGGTCTGTGGTGCTGATCAAAAGCAGAGAAAGGGGAAAGCTGAGCTCAGCTGACTCCCCTATCTTTTCCTTTTTATTCAACTAGAACCCTAGCCCATGGAACGGTGCTGCCCACATTCAGGTGAGTCTTCCCTCCTCAATTAAACCTTTCTGGAAATACCTCCACAGACACACCCATAAGTGTGTCTCGGGAAATTCTGAATCTAATCACATTGACAATGCAGATGACTCATCATACTTCCCTGTTATAGTTCTGATCTGCTGTCCTGGGAATTTCTACTGAGCAACAAACCAGATTCTGATCATCAATGCCTGAATCATCTATAAAGCATTAAATACTGGTGCCTAGTACAAGCTCAAGCTCAAACAGTCAATTAGCATATACTAATACACTTCAAATATCTGTGTGTCTGATTTCTTCTACTAAAGCAGTAAACCCAATTACCCATCATAAATGACATTACATATCTCAATATCTAAATTACCAAAACTGACAATACATGAACAAAATGCTACTGGTCATGTTGGCACTTACGTTATTTCAGTACTTAGGAGGCTGAAACAGTCTGAGGCCAGCCTGCACGACATGTAGAGACTCTGTTTCAAACACACACACACATACACACACACACACACACACACACACACACACACACACACACAAGCACACAAGCTATGCTGTGGTCAGAGAAAGAAATGAAGCATATTTGTATCTTTCATATGTTCATACATGCTGACACCCATGTACTTAGGCTATGGTAGAATGTATTTTCCAAAGCTAACTTCAGCAGCCCAAGTTCCATATAGTTTTCTAAAATCTTTCCACTCCCAGTTAAAACATGTGGCCTAAGTCCCTTGTTCTTTTATTAGAGAGGGTTTATGACAATGCAGTTAATCAAACAGGATGGAGATGAAATGACGCCTGAGGAGAGGAGCATATGAGTGCTCACCACTTCCAGGTCCCTTGTGACAGCAGACACACTGGAGGACCCAGCTATTGTGTAGGCACCAACTATCCTTGGGCTGCCATGCTGTGAGGACGTTCAGGGACATCCAAGGCAATCTAGGCAAACAAACTGTGTTGAGAAGACTCCTATTGTCCTGGCTGAACGTAGAGGTAGCACTGAGACACACGCACAATCAAACCCCCAAACACAGCGCAATTATACCCCCCAGGTCCCTGTGTGCCCAGGATTAACCTCATCAGATGAAATAGGTATCATTTATAACTCTAGGGTCCATCTATCAGAAATGAAAGATCTTGTAATGTAGTTTCTGGAAGTTTCCTTTTCAGGCATTGAGCAATGTTGGGCTTTTAAGTGTAAGTTCTTCAGATGTCATGGCTGAACAAGAATGAGAAAAGGGGATCAAAGGAAAATAAAACTAGTGTGACTTAAGTCAAGAATAGATGGACCCCCCTTAGCTAAATCCAGAGTGTTACACATAGGTCAACTAAGGAGCACTCCAGGAATGACAGTGAATAAAATATAAATCAGGATTTGGAGACAGCGAGTGTGAAATCAGAGCCACATTAAAGAGAAAGAGTGGTGATGTTCATCAAGTACTACAGGAGTTAGTGGCCACACAACCAAGGACTTCAAAGGTCCACTGAGGGACTTAGCAATATCCATGAAGGGATGGGGATGGGAAAATCCAAGCAAGCGACACTCTAGTCTCCTTCTTCCATGCCAGCTAGAGCTCCTCTCAGTCATCATCACTTGAATGACAGCGTTGAAAATACCAGGAAAACTCATATAAAGGCCAGAGAGTTTCCCTGTAAACTCCTGAGTGGGAAAATCATGTGATAAAAGTAGCGTTTGAGGATGATTACCCAACTTTGGTCAGAGCGTAACTGAGAGAACAACTCAAAGACAAAACTGAGATGAAGACAAAGAAAACAGAAAGAACAGAGGACCCAACTCTTGCATCTTGGTTATCCACTGGGAACTTCTACCTTTCCAAGTTTTCTTGGTCTCTAGTTGATCATTTAACTCAATCCTTGATCATCTTTGTTTCTACTTGTGTTTTTCATACAGGTTTCCTGCTCCTCAGCTCCCTGCACCCTGGCCACAACAACAGGGCTCTTTTTGACAGGCACAGTAATGCTGTGTCTTTCTCACTCCAGTTTACATCATACATTGAGGTCTTGCCTATCCAAAGTAATAACGTCTTCTAAAAATATTTTATTTTGGGTTCTTAACCTTCTCAAAATTCTTTACAGACATTACCTCACCATTTTCTCTTGAAAGTAGGTAACCCTGATGACAGAGTATCCCCCCAAAGCTTGTTTGTGTAGATTTGGGGGTACATATGTGTCTGGGACCTCAAAGGTGTCAATCATGCCTATTTGAGATGAAAGATGGATGTCCTCAGCTATTAATAAGTGCCACAAGTTCTCCTTCAAACAGATGAAAAATAATCCAGCACAGTATTTTAAAGCGTGTCACATTTAAAATATAACAAAATAAAACATTGGTGTTCACCAATAAGGAGAAATACAAGAAAGTAGTATTTTACCATGTTTTTTTTTCACGTGCCAAAATTTTACATTTTATAAATTTTTCATTTTATAAAACTTAAAGTTGATAGTAATCCCTATGTGTATTTTTGTATTCTTGTGCATGTCTAAAAGATAAGTAGTCAATTTGCTTTAACTGAAAATTCTATAAAATTATTTTATGCACATACACAAATATGCACATATACTTCACGGCACCATAAACTGATATTTTTAATCCTCTCCTGTGTAATGAGTGAAGCAGACATTCTGTAGAGGAAACTCTAATTATGCAACTGTAATGACCTATCTCAATCCAATGGGAGAATAGGAGAGACAAAAAGGAATCTTCTTCCACACCTTTCACTCTATTGGTAGTTTTGTCCCATGGAGAGTTGTAGCCACTGTAACTTTAGGACCTCAGAAATGTCTAAACACATAACATGGGAAAATATTAACATTTTATTAACTTAGTAGAAGATTCCAAACTAAATATACTTTTCCCTCTGCTGAACATATGTTTAAAAGATTATGGGAAAGTATTTTTAACTTGAGTGCTCAATTCCAATAAAGAATGACTCACTTGTGTATTTTCATAAGACGTAAAGATTATTCAGTTCAATTATATTTGGTCTCTAAGCCTCTGTTAAGCATCTACCCCTATGCAGATATATTAAGCAAATAATGCTGGATCCCAAAGTAAAAATATATATTATTTAGCAAAAATAAAAGAATATCAGCCATTAAAATATTATTTTAGGAAGAAAAAAGTATACCTGAAGTGATGTCTTGCCTTCAGACCAGCATGAGGATAAAAACAACCTGCAAAGTCACTTATTAGGAGGTGAACACCCAAAAGGACTGGCTTTTGTGAGGAGCACTTGGTCCAGGATTTCACTTAGTTATAAAGTACACAGTAACACAGCAGTTCCTTCAAAAACAAGCTTTTCCTCTCTGTAAAGAATAGTCCCTCATCCAGACAAACAAAACCCGTGATTAACTAATGTATAGAATTGCCTCCTGTATTAACAAACAGAAAAAAGCTTATTGAAAATCGCCATGCTGAGAATTAGTCAAGTTGCTGATCAGTTTCTTACATCTCGTTCAAGAGAAACCACAGCACCAATCATGACTGCCAAACCACAGTGACCCAGAAAAAAGAAAAACTGCAGCTCTCATTCTTCTCACCCCAACCTGGAGAACACCTCCCTGCTAGAGATCCAGCAGGTATACATACCCAGGTCTAGCTCAGAATATGTCTCTTCTTACTCAAATGTCTTGGCAACACATAAGTATAAAACTTTACACATCAGATGGCTATTCTGGCCAATGCAACAATAACCTAAAATTGTCCCAAGACGCACTATCAGTTCAAAAGTTAAGAATGAAGAAGTTGATGGTAATTTTGTCCTTTTGCTTTAAAGGCATTCACTCCACTCACACTCACATTTCTACAGCATTCTACTTGACTTCTACTTAACCTACCATCAATACTTGTAAATTAAAGAGAAAATATAAAGCACCAATGTCTACAGTGTAAGGGAGACAGTGACAGTCATGAAGTAGAATGAATCGATTACCTAAAGTCACATTTGGGATAGAAAAGAGGCAAAGACCAAAGTAGCATTGTGTGTGCTGAATCTTCGACTGAAGTAAGACTGTAGATTCTTGCCAAGGTTTTCATCTTAGCAAATCAGTATCCACTGGCCCCTAAGAAATATCTATGATCTGTGTCATCTGCTGCCTCCTCTTCGTAGTCCATAGGCTTTCAAATGAAAGACAGGAAGGTAGATAAAGTTATCATTAATTAGTGAAATGTGTCCAACCAGAGGTTTTCAAACATTTTTCAGTCAACACAGATTCAAGTCATCCACAAAACTTAATGGAAGAATGGTCCATTTTGATTAACCTTAAAGACAAATATGAAGATAATATTCAAGGCACCTGCTGACATTTGGAAGTTTTCAAGGATTTCTCTCTCCAACCCCAGAACAGAAAGAGAAGAAGAGTCTCTCAGAGGCATGGAGTAGAGGAAACTTATCACAAGACAAGCAGCTGGTCTGAAACAAGCCTGGGGAAGACTCCGGCTTAGAGACAGGCCCTTGGATTCCAATCAAAGAACAGAACAGAGCCTGGGGAAAGAAGAAACTAAGAGTCCACTTAGAGCTACACAAGTCCTGGCTTTCTGCTAACAGGCATGCGGCAACTCAAGGGGCTTGATCAAGTGAAGACACCAAACAGTGATTGGGGCCTATGTCCCTTTTTAGAAATGGACCTTGAGCCAGGCATGATGGTACGTACCTGTGCTCCCAGGGTGGTACTTTTAAGTTCAACATGGGCAAAATGTCAAAACTTCCATAGAAAGCAGAAAGAAAGAGAGAAAGAGAGAGAGAGAGAGAGAGAGAGAGAGAGAGAGAGAGAGAGAGAGAGAGAGAGAGAGAGAGAGATCCAGCACTGCTACTGTGGGAAGTAAGTTATATTGCTCCTTCACGACAAGGGCCATAAGTGTTGCCTTTTTCCTGGATGCCTACCTCAACAGAGTACAGGGGCCTAAGGCTAATATTAAAATTGCACTAAACATTGTATATTATGGCCAGCCAGAAGATTTTTAGGAAACCTGCCAGAGTTTCTCTCCAAGTACAAAGGATTGGTTTCATATATTTCATGAGATTGACCTTTAACAATGTCTTCCCAACTGAGTTAGAAAAGAATGATAGTTTTAACTACACAGCAGATTCAGATCAATATTTGACACTAGGGCTGTACCTTAACTAGACCAACCAATCGAACACACATTTAAGCCATTGAGGGACATAAATTGCATCTGGTAGCTGCTTCACAGTTCTTTTCCCTCTCCCTGTCAATGCTGAATATTAATGATTCAATATAAGTTTAAATATTTGCATCACGACCCCCAGAAGAGAAAGAAATAAGACTCGATCATGGGAAAAAGGGTGTCTCAACTCTGCCAAGGATTAAGTCAGACATGGTTATTGAGGGGGAAAGACAGTATACACATTCTGATTTACTTTCTTCTCTCTCCTGGGCCTCTTCACACCTTGGCTAGGAAAAAGCCAAAAAGGAGAACTGAGCAATTTATGCAACACTATGGAATTGGTGAGAGGCAGGTATGATATATTAATGTACCATGAGGTCTCAAATTGAAGGAGAATCTGGCTTCTCCCAGGGCTTCTTGTACAAAGCATGGCTTAGGTTGCCAAAGAAATTAAATTTGAAGCTTAGAAAACGTATGTAAAATATTCACCAATGATACTGAGCTTCTTAAGTGGTAAATCTCCTGCTCAGTGAGAACTTGGGTGCCTGGATTGTGTCCAGGAGATCTCTTTTGGAAATGTCCTTTGGAACCAGATAATGACTTATTTCCATACCAACCTTTTACTTTAAACCTCATACTGAGATTAAAATTTAAAACAGAAATTGAGACAAGGAGTTCCTACTGTTACAGTAATCGCTAAAAACAGGAGATATTTAAGAAACTGGTAAGGGTGTTTCATGATTTATGATTTTACCTGGTAATTATATGTCATTTTTTTAAATCCTGAAATAAATGTTCCTTTCTTATAGTCGTGAGTCAGCTATTGTAAGATCTACTTTTTAAGAAGAAACTAAAACCAGGTTTCCTAATCATTGCACTAAAACAGAGTAAACTTCAGAAGACAGCCCCAGGACTCTTACAGAATAATTCCTAACAAGTCACCTGCTTACTGGGTGACTCCAAAGACTTTCTAGATTTTTAAAGACAACATCCAGCATCAAGTACAAAAGAAACCTGTTTTACTTCTTTAATGTTATATAAGACATTGCCCCAATAGTATACAGTATTTTTTACCCTGATAGCATTTTAAATACAGACATTTATTTTTTATAGTTTTTATTGGCTTAAAATTATATATAAACACAACAATATGCTCAGTATCATAGGTTATTAGATATAGCCATTGAGTCCATGATGCCATTCCCTTTTATGCATTATTCTCCCCCCCATGACTCTTACATTCTCTCCGCCCCTTCTTCTGCAAATTTCGCTGAGTCATAGTGGGTGGATTTAAATTTTGCATAGTTATTAGGTTTGTAAAAGTCTATAAGTTCGTGTTTTGGACAGTTTTGGGCACCCTTGGTGCCTCTCTCCATTGACCTTCCTTAGGTGATCTGCCTTGCTGTGAGAATAGATCTTCTGCTTGTCATCCCACTTCCTTAGAGGTTGTGTTAGGGCTCTACATTCCTGCTTGGGTGTCCCCCGTCATATCAGGTCCCTTTGGTGGAGTTCAGTTGTCCCAGGTTCTCGTTGCTTTCTGAAAAATACAGAATCTCCAGCAGAGAGTGAGATCATTATTGGTCAACTGAAACAAATATTGCTAGGTGGGTGAGCGTTTGGAGGGTGTAGCCTTTCTGAGGACCTATGACTGGTTAGTGAGGACTTCCCCAGAGATGGGATTCTTGGTCCCCATTCAAGGTTGCCTTGGGTCCCCGTACCAGTTAGGGGTTCCCTTCCTCTGAGCAGATCTCATAGCCATTTAGCCAGCTATTGATTACCCACCTAGGTTGGGTGCCACTATTGCACAGATGGGCACTTCTTGACTTGCTTTCTGTGCCATATAGCAGTGTGTTCTGCCCTCTCAGGCCATCAGTCGGTGTAACTTGAAGATGTCTCCTGCTCTCTCAGGATATCTTTGGTCTGGTTTCCCTGGCCGCTCATGCAACACCTTCTGGCATTACCCAGGCTGCCCTTCTGGGAGCTGATTTTGTTTCTGGATTCAGCAGGGTCTCTCGGTGTTGTGTGATATCAGTCTGTGGAATCTTCAGCAATAGGGTCTTATCTTTTGCCTGAGGTGGGTATTCAGGGCTGTGACAAAAGTTTGTCTTGTTTTAGGGACCATGTGGGTCACTTAAATATAGACATTTATTATCTCATTGACTCCGTAAGTCAGTAATTTAAGAGTAGCTTAGCTGCAGCTCTGACTCAAGAGCCTTTGTGAGAACACTCTCAAGCTGTGGGGCTGGGGACTCAGTAATCTGAAAGCTTGACTGGGGATAGAGAACACACTTTCTAAGATAACTCAATCACATTGCTGTGAGCAGAAGGCTTCATTTCTGAGTGGTCCTGGGCAGGAGGCACCCATTCCTCCCTGGAGGCTTCATCATGGGGATGATTCAGTATCCATACAGCATTTCAGTTTTCTGTATTTCCCTACCACCAACCCTGGGAGAATATAAACATGAACACCTTTTAGTCCTGAACTTACATAACACCACTTCCTTCACATCCTATTCATAAAGGTTAATCTCTGGACCCACCTAGTCTCAAGTATAGGGGTAGGGGCTAGAAAGTTAAGCTCCACCTTGTGAAGGGAGATATATCACAAACCTAAGGAGCATAATTTTATGATATCCCCAGAGAATTAAGTTAACAGCATCAAACAAGTCATTCTAAGGATTTTATCCTTATCTTTTCAAAGGTTCAGGGCCAGGTATCAAGGTAATAGTGGAAATGGAGTATTTCTCTGTTAATATGCAAGTTACACTGATCCTTTCGCCAAACCATAATGTCACACTAGCTGCTCAATTTAAAATGAAATATTTTATGAAATAGTGATGACACCAATTGTTTCCAAGAACACAGACAATGATGACTCTTACATATTACTGTAAGAAATTTTAAAAAATAGTATGACAATTATGAAAACAGCTTAGCAGTCTCTTGTAGAGACACATTACCATATGATAAAGCAAGGCTATTTCTCTTAAGTATTGACACAATAAATTAAAATTTGTGTTCACATTGAAAGTGGATGGGTATAGTATCTTTATTCACAATCTGTAAAATGTTGAGGGAGGAACAAAATATCCTTAATACATAAATACAATAGAATTGCATACAACAATGTAAATAGGAGAACTATGGATGTGTGAAACATGAAAGAATCTCAAATGGATTGCTTTTAAATGGAAAAATCCATATATTGAAGTTGTTCCTTTCTGTCATGCACAAGTCCCTAGGTTCAATTGCCAGTACCACAAAAGAAAGAAAGAAGAAAGAAAGAAAGAAAGAAAGAAAGAAAGAAAGAAAGAAAGAAAGAAAGAAAGAAAGAAAGAAAGAAAGAAAGAAAGAAGAAAGAAAGAAATATGGCATGTTTGAATTTATAACACTCACTCTGGACAAACAAAACTGAAAGAACATAATATCAGAGAGTAAATTATAGACAAAATGCAAGTTTTGGATGTGAGGAAATTCTATGTATGTTGTTTCCATAGTAATAACAATTTCTGCACATATCACTTATATATTAGATAAATGTTAAAATATGACCAACCACTTTACCCTCTCATATGTCTGTAGTTTGGGAGCGTGGACTCTAAAACCCACATCCAGAGTGATGTGAAATGTTAGCAGCACAGAACAACAGAGCCAACCAACTTCTACTCTGATATATAACAACTCAAAGCCTCACTGGTTTGTAGAAGGTGTGTGGGAGCCTCAGGCCTCTCCTTAGCTCACAGAAAATCCTAGCCCATCTTTCCAATCAGACTTCAATCAAGAATATGAAAAATAAAAGCACACTGGGGGCTGGAGAGATGGCTCAGCGGTTAAGGCACTCGCCTCCAGTGCCTAAGGCCCTGGATTCAATTCCCCAGGACCCACATAAGCCAGACCCACAAGGTGATGGCCCTGGTGCGCTCTCTCTCTCTCTCTCTCTCTCTCTCTCTCTCTCTCTCTCTCTCTCTCTCTCTCTCTCTCTCTCTCTCAAATAAATAAAATATTTTAAAAAGAAAACAAAAATAAAAGCACGCTATGCAGCAGCTACAGTCAAAATTTTATTCACCATCTAAAGACAGTGGAAGAACCACCTCCAAATGGCTGTTCCCTGCTCCCAAAATTAACCACAACCATTGATGCAAACTAGTTCAAGTCCACAGGAAAACCACAAAACTGGCAAAAGAGGACTTTAAAAAAAGACTTAAAAAGAGGACTATGTCTCCCTGAACAACTTTTAATCATCATTCCACAAGAACTCAAGGCCAAAGCTAACATACCATCCACCCTCAAGCTAAAACCTCATGCTGGTTTAAGGCCATCCCTCTGGCACCTCCACAGGCAGCGGTCACACTTGTCCCTATTAAACCAATAAACCGCTAAGCCACTCACATTGAAGGATAAAATGTAATAATCTAAAACTCAAAAAATGCTAACAGAAAACGAAAAATATATCCACATGAATCATTTATAAGTGATTATACATCAGTAAAGAAAAATGGGATTGCCAGTCATTGTTTTAGCCCAAGACAGTGCGGCTGGAAACTTGGATGTAGCTGGTGGTGACAGCTCCCTTTACCATGACATCCTTCTCTCCAGCCTCCTGACCAATTTGTAACTCGAGCTTGGGGTCAGCTTTCCTTTTTGATTCATCTCAGGAATTGATGGCAAAGAATCCGCCGACAAAGATGTCCTTTCTACTAACATGGAGGCTTCATTCCTTGTAACACAGGGACCCTCAACATGTCTCTATTTCATCATGATTTCATACTGATATTCAAACATGGCTTTGTAGTAGTTAACACAATAATTTTTTTCTAGAATATCTAAATAGTGGTCTATTGCCTCTCGTTTGAGCTGATTCATAGAATCATTTTTGTCACTATTCCCTATAGTTTTTAAGCTGTTTTATTGACAATTTTCACTCATGTACATGTTCTTTGATAAAAATTCCCTCCCATCACTTTCTTCTTTTATTTATAATTATAATTTTTTTATTTACATAGACTATAGTTTTGTATCCCTTCCTCCTTGGTCTCCTTCTCAGTACAGTCCTTGGTGTTCATTGTGATGTAATTGGGGCCTCTGTTAGTTTCTGAAGGGGGTGTCCCTCAGGATATTTCTACCCACCCTAATACTCCAGCAAAAATCCCTGAGCCTTGAGTGTGTTAGCAGTCTGTTTTCAGTGTTAAGTTCTCTGTAGTCTCTGTATTTCTGTTACAATGTGTATCAATTCACTTCCATATTTGTTGCTATTTCCCTAGATAAGGTTGTCAGGCTAGCATTGGGAGCAATACTCTGCAGTTTCTCCTGGACCCCATTAAATGTGGTAGAGGTGGCATGTCTCATGGTAAGCAGCGGGCTGTCTTTTCTTGTTGAATTTGGTGGATTTTTGGTCTCCCTAGTGTTTTCTGCCGTCTTTAAATAAAGCAGATTCTCCAATCCAGGGTGAGAGCAGCTTTGATTAAACCCTCCCATTACTTTCTTTTGTCTCCCTTCCCCTATGTGCCTTCCACTTAACCCCTTCCTTTTTCCAACTATTCTTTCTTTTATTTAAATGCCTTTTTTGCCTTCCTTCATCCATGTTTATATGTTGATGCTGCAAGTTCATGAATGCAATGGCCACTTCATGTCAGAAAGACAGTGTCCCAAAGTGCTCCTCCCCTTCTTCTGGGTCTTAATCTTTGCACTACCTCTTGTATCAGGTTCCAAGTCTTGGAGAGCATAGTAGAGGCTTACTTACCCCTGAGCACTCATCATTTAGTCTCATGAATGTGTTTTTTTTTTAAAAAAAAAACCTATAAATTTTAAATAATATTAAGTAATAGTTCCATTTATTTGAGAGGAAATGACACCAAGTTCATTAAGTGGTCTGACATCATATGTCTTTCGATTTATTTATATCTTCTTTAATTGGACTCAGGAATATCTTGCATTTTCCAGTATACATGTATGACACATAATTTTACATTCTTGTTATTATTTATTTATTATTTATTCTTTTTAATTAATAACTGTATTGTGAATAATTATATACGTTGTATGAGCATCTCTAGTGAAGGTGTCCCCATTTCCCTCCTCTCTGTCCCCTACCCACTGAGGTCCTTCCTTGGTTCTCATACTGGATTTGTCCATAGGGTAGGTGGTTATGAACTGCATCAGAGGTAGCCAGTTTTTTTTTCTTCCCCTTTTGTGTGTTGTTGCTGAGGGGGTCAATGTCTCTGGATATTCTCCCCGACCATGGCTCTTACATTCTTTCTGCCCCGCTTCTGCTCAGTTCCCTGGGTCATGGTAGGTGAGTTCTAAGTCACCTTTATTGTTGAGATCCAAAGTATCTCTAGACTTCTGCTTTGGGTTGTGTTATTATTTATTATTAATGCAATTGGAAATGGTTCTGCATTCATTTAAATTTCTACCCATTGTGGATTCCATGTCTAGTTCAAGTTACTGAAAGAGGACTGTCATCATAATCAGCAGTTTTGTTGTTTACTTAATTTTTCAAGTTTTTAAATGTTTGCTTTTCTTTGTGCATTTTAAGTTACATTATTATTAAGCATATATATATTTATAATTCTCATGTCTTCATTTTTTAAATATTTTATTTGTTTGCAAGCAGAAAGAGAGAGAGAAGAGTGGGTGCACATGAACCACTTTGTGCATCTGGCTTTACGTGGGTACTGGGGAATCGAACTTGGGTCCTTAGGTTTTGTAAGCAAGTGGCTTAACTGCTGAGCCATCTCTCCAGCCCCTCTCATGTCTTCATTTTAGATTCATGATTTTAGTATTATAGAAAATTCTATATTTTCCCTGGTAATATTCCCTATGTTTAGTCTATTTAACATTAATATAGCCACTCCCCTAATGGTTTGATGTATGTTTTCAAATGTGTTGTATTAATTTTTCCTCCTTTTCTGTTTCTTTTATAAAAATCAACAGTTTTTTTAGGATTCCTACTTTTATCAGCATACAATGAGTTAAGTTTTATAATGGTGTTTTCAAACAAATTTTCTTATTTCCCTTCTTCCTTTTCTGATTTTTCCCTTCCTATATTGTTTCCCATGCTCCCCCACAACTTTAACTCTTTGCTTCTAACTTGAGACAGCTATAAGTCAAACTATCCTAAATTAAAAATGTGTTTAATACAATGATAAATCCATCATGAATGTAAAAATCTGTAAGTTAAGCCATAGTAAGTTATGGATTGTCTCTATTTTAGCTTACTGTTGTTGTTAATTTTTTACTCTATTAATTTCAAATAAATTTCTTTCCTTCTGCCTGAAAAACTTCTCCTCACAGTTCTGTAGTGTGTATCTAGCAATATTAGTTTACTTGGTGTTTGTTGTAGTCTTTGTGCTCCTTTATTTGATTTTTTTATTTCTTACATTTCACTTTTAACACACTTTCCTACTGGGTATAAAGTTTGGGAGCTGGAGAGATGGCTCATTAGTTAAGTGGCTTCCTGTGCATGTGCAAGTGCCTAAGAGGGCCTGAGACCACTAGACTTAGAAATCTCTAGAACCCCATGTAAACAACTGGACAGAGCCACAGTGTTTATAACCCCTGTCCTGTGAAGAGCAGAAAGAAGAGTCACTGGGGCTGTGTGCAGCAAGCTCTGAAACCAGTAGCGGACTCTGTCATAAGGAAAAAAACCAGGCAAGTGAGTGAAGTAACCAACAGCTTGTAATTTGGCCTAGTAATGCAGACAGTGATGGGGAGCCCATAACTGGAATTTGGGACTCAGGGCGAAATACACTGGGAACCAAATTCTTGGACCCCCAAAGAGAAAGGTATTTTACAAGTGATTTACAAAGAGACTACTCACAATAGGATCTAGCCAAGTCAGAAACGTATATCTCAGTTAACCTATACTGATCTCACTCTCCAATAGAGATTCTGTTTGTATTTTTCAGAAGGCAGCAAGAGAGCTATGGCCTTTCCAACCCAACCAACAAGATAGCTGACATCCCAGCAAGAGATGAGCCACACCAGATCTTCCATAAAGGATCCATATAGAACCCTGCAGAGAGTGGTGGGATAAGCAAGAGACCCATAACCACAGCCAACCCAGTCAACACAGGATAAACCAGTGAGACAGACACCAATGATTTCAACACAAACTAAAGCAGAAATACAGAGACTCCCTAAGACCTCAACAATAAAGCAGCCTTAATACTCACCCACCATGACTCAAGGAACTGAGCGGAAGAGGGGGCGGAAAGATTGTAAGAGCCATGGTGGAGGAGAATACCCAGAGACATGGCCCCCCTCAGTAACATCATACAAAGTGGGGGGGGGAGCTGGGTTGACTCCTAGGCTATCCATAATCCACTACCCCACGGTCTGATCCAGACTCCCACGGAGGAGGATATCCAGCTGATTGGGGACAGGGAAGAGAGAGATCTGGGAACTGGGGACACCAACACATTATTTGCTCATTCAGTGTATGTAAATATGGATAATAAAGAAAAAAATCGAAAAAAGTAGCAAATGTGAAAGTTGAAAAAATAAAAGGGAAATCTAGAATAGCTTATAAAATAGCTTATAAAAGCGAGAAGAAGAGAAATAAATAGATGAATGTTACCTGGAGTTTCGATATTATAGATTTAAAAATCTAAAGAAAGAATAAGCTCTGTAGGAAAGTGTAAAGAAGGCTATAGTAGAGGAGGAGCATAATGTGAGTAGTAGATAGGAGCAAAGTGGGGAAAAGGAAAATAAAAAGTAAATTTTGTTTAATAAATGCCATGATGAAACTCAATTCTTTGTATGCCATTAAAAATTGATTATTTAAAAAGAAAGAGTAAGAATAGAGAAATACTTAAAGGAGAAAATGTCACATTAAGAGTAAGAAATGTGGGTTAGCGAGATGGCTTAGCAGTTAAAGGTGCTTGCTTACAAAGCCTGCTGGCCTGTGTGCAACCCCCAGTACCTACATAAAGCCATGTGCACAATATGGTACATGTGTCTGGAGTTAGTTTACAGTGGCAAGAGGAGAAATGTTTAATCGACAGAAAATAATAGCAATGCTGCCATGAGAGAAGAAATTTAGTCAAATATTTCTGAAGTGCTGCTATTCTTTGCCAGTCAGTAACAAGGGAATGAATGTATTTACTATACCGTATTTGTTTTTTCAAATTCTCATATATATATATATATATATATATATATATATATATATATATGTATATATATATATGTATATATATATATATAATTTGGTCATCTCTATCCCACACTACCTTCCCTTCGCCCTTCTTTAGTCCCACTGTCCAGCTCATCACTTATCAGTGACTATGCCTTATAAGAGAATGACTCCCCCCCTCAGCAATCATCAACCATCACTAGTTCATCACGGAGGGGATCAACCTCCCAAGCTCCTTCCCTATCCACAACAAAATGATGACAGGACGCATCACATGCAGGTCTTGAACAGGTAACCACTGCTGCTGTGAGCTCATGAGAGCAATGGCCTTGTCATTCATTCCATGACAGAGCTCCTCAGAGCTCCTTTCCTTCCTTCAGTTTTAACATTCCTTCCATCCCATCTTCTGCTATATTTCCTGAATCCTAAACAGGATGCATCATGTAGGGCCAAGCAAAGAGTAAGAATTTCTAGTAGATACTGAGAGTTTCAGAAGAACAGCTACATGAGAAAAGGAAGTTACAGTAGAGCTTCACCACTGTACCAAGTTTTCTTTTCAAGCTTTTATCATAAAAGAAAAATTTGAGTCAGATCACTTTAACATTCACCTTTCCAAGATATAGAAGTGCCCTTAAGATATCACTAAATACAGTGGGGAATTGGGGATAATAACTGATTGTTTGCCCACTAAATGTTGTAACTCATTATGGACAATAAATTAAAAAAAAGATATCACTAAATATTATAAATAAAATTGCCAACTCTAATCTGACCTTGGGTTTTTATAAAGTTTATAAATATAAATCCATAAAGGTTATAACCACAAAAATAAAATATAACTAAACATAACTACAGTTAATTATAGTCTCTTCATTTTAAATATAATTATTATATATCCAAAACAGATTCATATAGTCTTTTTAAATATACTTAAAATAAGTCTAATTCTGTCTATTTAGACCCTCACCAAATTTTTCATTAAGAAATTCTATTGTAGGTAAAAGTACACTCCACATTCTGTGAGTATTCCTTAGTCTAATCACTCAAGACAAATTCATATTACTGAACAAAACTTTTTAGATAGTAGCCAGCATGGTGACACACGTCTTTAATCCCAGCACATTGGAGGCAAAGCTAGGAGGATCGCCGTGAGTTCGAAGCCACCTGTCACTACATAGTGTACTTCAGATCAGCCTGGGTTAGAGCAAGACCCTACACAAAAAAATAAAAATAAAGATAATAAAAATAATAAACTTTTTAGATACTCATAAATTTGAAACTAGAAATTCTATTTCTACTTGGTTTATCTTAAGGAACCTCAAGAAACTAAGTATAGATTAGTTGCAGAACATTGTATTATAGAAAAATTGATATATAGCCTAAAGAACATACAAGATCCATATTAATGAAATAATGAAATATCCATATACTGCAACTCATATTTTATTTTACTCTTGAAATTTTGAGAAGGGTCTCATTCTGTAGCTCAGGATAGTCTGAAACACTCTGTATGTTGGGCTAACCTTGAACTTGTACTGATCTTTCTGCCTAAACTGCCTGAAAACTGGAAGTAAAGTCCTGAGTCACAAGGTCCAGCATCAATTCTTTTTTTAAATATTTTATTTATTCATTTTCAAGCAGAGAGAGAGAGAGAGAGAGTACGAGGGCCACCACCTTGTGGGTCTGACTTATGTGGGTCTTGGGGAATTGAACCCAGGGCCTTAGGCACTGGAAGTAAGTGCCTTAACCGCTGAGCCATCTCTCCAGGCCCAGCATCAATTCTTAAAACCATTAAAAATAGGTGGGAGAGGATTATTGACGAACAAGAAGTTGTCTGGGCAGTTAAGGTGCTTGCCTGCAAAGTCTAATGACCCAAGTTTGTGTCCCCAGGACACAAACATAAAGCCAGATGTGGCTGGAGGTCCTGCCATACCCATTCTTTCTGTCTCTCTTCTCTCTCTCTCTCTGCTTACAAATAAATAAATAATTTTTTTAAAAGAATGAGAAATTGTCCATGATTTTATTATATAAAAGTGAAGTTGTAAAATAGCACACGGTTTTTGAGGCAAATTTTGTAAAAAAAAAAAAAAAAGCACATCTAAATATACATTCATAATCAAACAAGAAGACATAAAGACTGAATAATATGAAACTTTGTGATTCAGCTACACCTAGATGATTTCAGTATCTTATTTGGGGCTTTTCTTTAAGCAAATCATACCAAGTTTCCTAAAGAACATGCTGGAAAGTTCTAAGCTGCTATCTCTTGACTTTCTGAGGAAAGCTCTCCAGCTGACAAAGCAACAGTGGGCAAGGACAGAGGAGACATCCTACTGGAATGACGGAAAAGACAGCTATGGAGAAGGAGGGAATGAGAGAAACGAAGGAGAAGAAATGACTAGAGTGTAACAAGAAGTTTTTTCCTTGTGGAATGGTTGTCCGCTGCCTTGTAAAAATTTCTACAATGCTGGCCAATACTTCAGAGCTGGCTTTGTGGGAGAACTTGAGAAAAACATTGCTAATTACACTTGTTGATTTGTTTTGATGGGAGTTTTGGAGATGCAACAGAGTGCTGCAGATGTCTGGGGGAATGTTTTCATTTCATACGAGAGGAAACCAAGCCAGGGCAACATGGCAAGCCAAATCCCTGGGCATCCACTCAAGGAGGAAAAAGAACATATGGGTATGAATACCTCTAAGCAAAATACTCACCTTCTGTTATCCAAGTCACGGTGCACCAAGCAGTCAGGGAGAGCTCACACTAGAGGTGAAAGAAAGCAGAAACCCAAACAAGAAGGCAGCTGGCACGAGGAGGGCCAAAACAGATGTCAGGAACCAAGTCACTAGGAAACAGCTTCACAGTAAGAAATTCCATCCCCTTCAGCATAATCAAAGAGCTTCCACGCTACACAACTACAACAGTAATCAGGAGCCCATTCCCTGGAGAAAGAAGATACACAGAACTAGCCAAGTATTTTAAGCTGGAACTTCTTAAAAAATGACTTAATTATTTGAATGCTGGATTTTGAAGAACAGGACAACATTCACTCAAACTTAAGCCAATGAGTTTTTCTAGCCTTATTAAGCTTCTCTGACTTCTGTAAGGATCAATGGAGCTAAGCCTGAAACTAAAGAGGGGATGGGGCAGCAGATCTGGGGAGGACTGGAGTGCCCGTGGGGCTGGGAAGATTGCTCAGTATTTAAGGGCACTTGTACCATAAACCTGCTGACCCAAGTTAGATCTACAGCACCCATGTAAAATGAGATGCAAAGTGGAAAGTACGTTTGTAATCCCTATGCACCTATGACAATGGGAAGGAGAGCCAAGAGAGACTGGAAGCTGTGGGCCAGACTTACTGGCCTTTCCAGCAACAAAAAGGCAATAAGAAATATCCTTTCTCAAAACACAAAGTAGAAGACCAACACCTACCTCAATATTATCCTCTGAATTCCACATATACATGCTATGATGACCTAGGCAAAATATTATATTACTTATTCATCATAAATTTTTAAAACCAAAAAGCTTTACTCAAAAAGCCAACTTCCATTTCAAATGAGCATGAGAAACAAAATTTTTTAATTAACAATTATTTCAAGATCCTTAAGTGCTCCATCTTTATAATGTTAAACAAAATGGGATTTATATTTATAAAAGTAACAAGGATTTACTTTTCTCTGCTCTCAGAAGTATTAACATCTAAAACAAGAGAACTCTCAGAGTAAGCTGAGCCTCACAGAAGCCTCAACATGGTAACATGTCACAGAGCTTTCCTACTAAGAAACAGAAAAAGAAATCATTTGGATAATGACAAAGTTAAAAGAAAATACCCCACCAAAAATCTTACCTCTGTTTTATTGAAAAAGTACACCAAGAAAAACACACTGAAAAAGTTCACCAAGAAAAACACAGGGGGAAACACTACATTTTTTATTGATGTGGATTTAGAATGAATTTATCCCCATACCCCACATCTTCTAGGGTCAGTCCTGATTTTGTGATAAATCAAGAAAGGAGGAAATGTCTATAAACCTGCCAGAATGGCCTTTTAATATTTTGCAGGCAGATAGGGTACAAAAATCTAATAATGAAACTCATTTAACTTCCATTCCCTGTTCCCTGTGGCTCACTTACTCATTACAGTGTGAACAGTATTGCTCTGTCACACACAATGTCTCCATGAGCTTTCTCACCACAGACCCAAACTAAAGGGATCCACTGGGTCATGGTTACAACCTTTAATGGTTACAAAACCATTAGCAAACATTAAGGTCGTCCCTCATAAATCCATTGCCTCTGGTAGTTTATTATAACAGCAAAAAGCTGATTAATGCAACTTCTTTCAAAAAAAATACATCTCTCCACCCAGAAGCTACATCTGCAGTCATCTTTTTTATTTCCTTCATGTTTCAGATTCCAGAAGGAAAATGTCAATGTCATTTTGGATGACCTAAGCCAGACATTAACAGGCGAGTTGAAAGTAAAATCCAAGATAACAATGCAAATAGTTACCATGGTGACTGCTTACATATGTGAGGAACTGTACTGACCAGCTATGACTTCAGTCACTTGATCTTCACAAAATATTCCTACACCTGTTTTATAAAGTTAACAGAGGAGAAAACTGAGACTCATAAGGTTGATTCTAGCTAGGGATGTGACTCAGTTGGTAGAGTGTTTGCCAAGCAGGCACGAGGCCCTAGGTTCATTTCCCAGCACCTCAGACTGCCAATGTAGTATATGCCCATAAACCTAAACCATAAACCTAGCACTTGGGAGGTCAAGGAAGGAGAATCAGAAATCCAAGGTTTCAGGCTGAAAGAGATGGCTCAGTAGATAAAGGGCTCGCCACACAAGCACAACAAATTGGGGCCCAAATTTGGGCTGGTGGAGGAAGGCTAAAAATAGACTTCAAAGTAGAAGAGCAACTAGTTAGAAAGAAGGGGCTCAGGGGAAGGAGGATGGGGAAGAGGGACAGGATAAGGTAACAGGGGGGTTATGTATGAGCAAAATACACTTTGTACATGTATTAAAACTGTCGACA
>PVHP010021537.1:0-29325 GCA_004024765.1 Zapus hudsonius | reverse complement strand
GTGTTTGCTGTTCTAATGGAGAGGCTGCCCCTCAGATGTGGGCTTCACTCTGCAGTGGGCTGGCACGTGGGGTGGAGGGCCTCTTAGGGCCCACATCGAGCGGTGCATGCTGGGAGCCCTCCCACACTCAGGAGACACAGTGGTTGTGGGAGTGCTGGGCATTTCAGCCTGTTTGTTTTACTAATTTTAGCCGTTGCTCGCTCGCTCTTCTCCTTGGCTGGAAGAAGCATTCCCAGCCAGCTGCTTCCTTTGAGTCCCGTGCCATTTTCCCGAGCCATGGCGCACTTGGACATGAGGCGGGAGTCCTGTGGATGAGAGGAGATGTTGCTTTGAGAGGGTCACATCTCATCTCACACTTAGACGCTTGAGCTGAACATAAAGCAGGTTGATGTTTTGCTTTGTTTTTATGGACAGTGTGTGTGAAAGAAGCTGAGGCTATCACTTTTCCCCTTTGACAGAATTCAGAATAATGTCTGACACGGGCATGGTATTACTAGGCCACCTTTTGCTCTGAGTGTTTTCTAGATGTCCTCGCATTGAGTGTCTTGAAGCAAACCTGAGTGAGAAAGAGCAAAGATATTAGCAATGCCATTTGACAGGAAACACGCTCAGAGACTGCAAGGGAATTGCCTCAGGTCACACAGCTCATGACGGCCAGTTCTGTCCTCCTTCCACTAATCTTTCTCTACAAATGAGCTTACAGCAGAAGCTGTACCAGCGAGGTGGGGCCGGGGATGCCCACCATGTACAAGGCCCTGGGTGTGATTCCTGCACCACTAACCTGGGGTGGTGGCACACACCTGCAGTCCTAGCACTTGGGTGGCAGAGGCAAGAGGATCAGAAGGTCCACATCATTCTCAGCTACATATTGAGTTCAAGGCCAGCCTGAGATGCAGGGATGAGGAGGTGGCTCCGATCCACATGAGGATCTGAGTTTGATCCTTAAAACCTACACAAAAATGTCAGGCATCGTGGTGCACACTAAGAATCCCAGCTAGTGTGCTGGGGAGGTGCAGACGAGGGGATCCCTGGGGCTCACTGGCCAGTCAGCCTCATTGGTGAGCTCCGAGCCTGGTGAGCTCTACACAGACCTGTAAACACACACACACACACACACACACACACACACACACACACGGGCCCCCAGTTCCCCTCAAAAAACCCCAACAACAAAAAATACCCATTGGGAAAGCAGATGATAGCTTTCAGTTCTGTTCTTTGGTCTTTTTAAAATGAAATACAGCTTTCTTCGTCTGTGAACGTGGTGACTCTATACCTCAGGGAACCAGAGTGTTCAGCATGGGAGCGGCGGAGATAATAAAGTTAATCGTCGTCACAGCACCTGTCTACAGTGAGGCTTAATCAGCACTTGACATATCTTATGGTTTGAAATGACAATTTAGAATAGAGCCCCTCCCAATCTGCTCAGTGCTGTGTGTCAGCTGATGCATTATAGGAACCCCAAACTCTCATGCTCCCCAGACAGATGGCTCTGTAACATTTTCCCTTAGCTACAGATATTCTTGGGATGGGAGCTTGAACTGTGAGCTCTGTCCTGAGCCCTTGGCACCAACCATCCATGGGTGCTCAGTGGAGCCCAGGGACAGGAGGTGAGTCTCACATACATCTCGGCGGCCGCATTCCCCTCGCTCTCCTGAATGCAGGCCTCTCCCTGGTCCTCTGCAGAATTTGTAATGAGCAAGAGAATGCATACACAGCGTGCTTTGCGCAAATGAAGGAAAGCTATGTGTACCGCAGGTGACACTTTCGCAAGAGGAGGTTGAGCTGTGGCTGCTTTGTCATTGTCATTTAATAAGCTCTGTGCCATCTGTGTGTTTAGGAAATAATGAAATCATTGTTTCTTTCCCCAAGAGATTTCTGCAAGTGGAACTGTCCAGAGCTGACCCGTCTGTTCAAATCTCACATCTCAATGTGGAGAGTCCCGGGGGCAGAGGAGATGAAGACATCTCCAAAGCAAATACTGTTTGACAACGCTTAGTCCAGATCCATGGTTGATGACAGAACCTGGAACAAGCAAGATTCACTGATGGGAGAAGCTTGAAATACAGGGAGAGCTCCACCCATGGCCGCAGATAGTGTTAGGTGAACCTGAGGGCTCACACCCTAGGTTTCCAAGGGCCAGTCCTGTAACCAGTCTTCATAGATGCAGCTTCTCCAACAAGCAGTCACCTTGATGCTGGGCATGGTGGTGACTGTGCCCTTCTTGGGAGATATGGCCTGCTTCTTAGCTCTGTCATGCACAGTATCATCCCATTCACTGCACATGGACGCAGTCCATCGTGGTGTGGATCTGAAGTGTTGAAAGCTAGGTCCCAGCTGGTGGTGTGATTGAGAGGCGACTGGATAGAAGACCAAGCCTCATCAGCAGATCAGTCCACGGATGAATTCCTAGGGGAATGGGGCCTGGCTGGAGTAAGTAGGTCCTGGGGATATGCTGAGTTCAGTTATTTTAACAAGAGTTCAGGGGTGGGCTAGATTATTGGATATTCTTGTTTTTCAACAACAGAGCTGCTAATAGGATCAGTGCCTTGGTTGGCTGTAAGTTTCAGTTAGTTGAGAGCTTTCGTTGGCCCTCAGTGTTTGGCGTAGGTCCTGTGTGTGACTGTAGTGACTTCCTAGGGCCCTGTTCTGATGACTTTGGACTCTAGGACAGGTATGCAAGGTCGTTTCTTTTAAAAATGTTTTTTTATTTATTCATTTGAGAGAGAGAGATTGGCATCCCAGGACCTCTGCTATTGAAAACAAACTCTAGACACATGATCTACTTTGTCCATCTGGCTTTATGTGGATACTGGAGAATTGAGCTCAGGATGTCAGGCTTTGCAAGCAAGTGCCTTTAACTGCTGAGCCATCTTTCCAGCCCACTGCAAGGTCATTTCTTTTTTTTTTAATTGCTATCTTTATTGTTCAAAATTGGATGCATTATATTAGCAAATATTGTGTTGGTATCCCCATTTCCCTCCTCCCTGTCCCCAATCCACTGGGTATTCTACTAAGTGGGCATACTGGATCAATCCATGGGGTAGATGGTTATGAATAGCACAAGAGGCAGCCAGGTCCCCCCCCTTGTGTGTTGTTCCTGAGGGGGACAATGTCTCTGAATAGTCTCCCCCACCATGGCTCTTACATTCTTTCCTCTCCCTCTTCCGCTCAGTTCTCTGAGTCATGGTGGGTGAGTTTTAAGTCTGCTCTATTGTTGAGATCTTAAGGGCCTCTGTACTTCTTCTTTAGGTTGTGTTGGAAATCTTTGGTGCCTGTCTCGCTGACCTATCCTGGGTTGACTGATTAGCTGTGGTGATAGGTTCCTTGCTTATCCCGTCACTCTCTCAAAGGTTTCACATCCCTGTAACTGAGACTAAGCTTGAGGTAGGTAGAGTTCTGAAGATATATAGAGCCAAGTGGAAATTCCTCAAGAGCAACATTCGATCAAGTGCTCTGTACAGCCTTTGGCATTTGCGTTCCTGACTCCTGATTTATACTTGGGGATAGCACATACAACTCACAGCACACCAACATCAGTAAGAAGACAGCTAGGTGGGGGCAGGCAGAGAATTAGCCAATGCCTTATGGACCCTCTTTGAAGACCTCTGATAACACTGGTGTCTAGAAGTAGGTCCTTGGTTTAGATAGCTACATGTCCTATCTAATGATCTTAATTTCTGATATTAATTCCTTGATCTGTCAACATTCACTCTCAGCAATACATTTGCACAAGCTTCAGGCTTCATAATTAATGTGTGTGCCTTTTTGTGTCCGTTCTGCATCTTTAATATGGAGCATTGCTTTAAGCATCTAAAAGACACTCCGTGTACATTGCAAAGTAATTATTTTCCAACGATGCTTCTCACTGGTGTCCTGTTGCATCTAAATATACATTTGCAGGAGTTGGTAGACTAGAATAACTCTTAACTTATTTATTTTGGTTCAGTGGGTTAAAAAAAAGGAGACATTTTAAAGTATATTTTTAATCAGTGTATTTATTCCGAAAATACTGTTTGGCTCCTCCAGAATTAGTCATGTGGCACAAGAATAATACTCCACACATGGTGTGTTCTCAGCACTGATTTAGAACTTAATGAGAGACGACATCACAGTCTAAGCATGACTATGGCTAATTCTGGGCTCAGAAATGTCCTAGTGTGTAGAGGAGCTCGTGGACTTCCACGGTGTCGTTCTCTTCACGTGCAAACCTCTGATGACATATGGCCATACCCTGTGTGGTGAGAACTAATACTTGCTGAGTCGCAAGTATTGTTTTAATAAAACAGTCTTAATTGTTTGCTTTGTACATTTTCTGCTTTATTGTTTTTATTATTTCTCTTGCCTCCGTAATTGGTAATTATTGGCTTCCCATTAATTCTTTATTAGTCAGTTTATAAACACTATCTTGTGATTTATCCTGCCTCTCCCGCTCGCTTCTCCCCAGATGTCATTAGCAGAAGCGAGAGGCAGGCGCACGCTGCTCGCCTGCCTCTAATGGGGTCGAGGCACTGCCAACAGCGCCACGCGGTTCAAGCTTGTCTTTAGGACTGATCGTTCCCAATTCTTTGGCTGCTGTGCCATGAAAGGACCTCCACAAAGCCCAGGGGGTTCCTTGGAAAAACATCCTAAGTAATCGGAAGAGAGCAAGATTAACAGGGTGTGGGCAGGGGCTCTAAGAAGACGGCTTGGGGTGGGCATCCTTAGTGTAAATGTGACCTGGTGTGCAAGAGTCCAAAGCCCTCCGTGCCTGCAAATTGGCGTCTCAACAGCGTTTCCAGCCACTGTTCCCTAAGTAAGGCCTCTCCCCATCCCACTTCTCCTGTGAACTCACGTACCAGTCATCACGGTCGCCAAGTTTTCATGGCACTTTTCAAAATTACGTAGACCCTCTGAGTGTGATTCAGGTCACCTGTCATGACACTTCGGGGAAAGAGCCTTCATCCAGGCCTTGCTGTTCTCATCTCACACGTGGTGGTAATAGTCCCACCCACCTCATGGCAAAGACATGCATTAAATCCATTCGAGAAAGCTTAGCACAGGGTCTGGGAAGATGACTCAGTGGGTAAAGGGCTTGCCATGCAAGCATGGAGACCTGAGTTCTATCACCAGCACCTCCGTAAAGGTCAAGTGTAGGGGCTGGTGTCTAACCCTAGAGCTTGGAAGGCGGAGACGGGTGATTCCCCAGGGCTGGCTGGCTAGTTTAGTTAAGTCAGAAGTCTGGTTCAGTGAGAGACCCTGGCTCAATAAATGAGGTAGAAAATAGCAATAGACATTGGAGATGCCCACCATTGACCTCTGGCCTCCACATGCATGTGCAGCACACACATTACACCTGCAAAAGAGGAAGGAAGGCAGGAAGGCAAGCAAGCTTGGCATATACTTGCCTGCCTTCGGAGTAAGCCTTCTGTTGTCCTTCATTGAGGGTTATTTTTGACTCACATTTGGGGCAGGGGACCCCTGGGGTTGTGTCTTCTCCTTCCATGTGTCCATGGTACAAGGAACCAGGGTGTCCTCAGAGGGCGCTTGCTGAAGTGTATTGTTCAAGAAGCCTCGGATTTAAGTGGGCCAAGTTATTTTCTTTCATTCCAGCTACGTAATCACATTTGGCCACTGTCTTACGAAGAGGAGGCGTTGACAAGGGGAAACTCTGGAACCGCTTGTTCAGGCTTTGTTTCTGGCTACATGGAGACTAGATGGCTTAGCTGGCCCTCCCACTGACAGCGATCTAAAACTGTGGATAAAATAGTTCAGCAATCCTGGGATGACTTTAGTGGGAAGGCGGGAAAGGGAAGCATTGCTAAGAAGCTGAAAGCTCAGTGAAAATTAGAAGCCAGGGCTTTAGAGGCTGACTTGTGCTTTGAGAGTCTTTGTCCCTTATGGGTAACCCTGAGTTCTGATGTTTATAACCTCAGAGGACATGGGGTCAGGACAGACCAGTGTGTAGAAGACTCACTCTAGCGAATATGAGATTCCACTAAGCCCCAGCATTCACATGGCGATAAAGTAGAAATCAACACGCCCTGTCTTCTCTCAGGAGGGAGGGAAAGAAATTGCTTGCCTTGTATGTTCGTGCAGGATAAAGGCAGAGGCCAAAATTGCTTCTCTGAGAACAAAACCTCTGAGCTGGTTTTCTGCAGAGTTCTTGTGCTGGGGTAGGTTGAGAAGGCCCCAAGCCAAGAACTGAGTTTGAAGCAGCCCTGGGTAGGAGTGTTCCTAGGCGCCTGGTAGAGAAAACAGATCCTGATGGGGCAAGCTCTTTATTAACATAGGCCTCAGATCATTGTATTTTTAGCATTTTATTGACAGCTTCCATATTTATAGACAAGAAACCATGATGATTCCCTCCCCACCCCCACTTCCCCTCTCAAGTCCACCCTCCCTCAATCCCCTCCCCCTCTCAATTAGTCTATATTTTGTTTCAATTTCACATCTTTTCCTCCTGTTAGGAAGGTCTTGTGTAGGTAGTGTCAGGCACTGTGAAGTCATGAATATTAAGGCCATTTCGTGTCTGAAAGATTGCACTGTAAGCAGTCCTCCCCTCCCTTCGGCTCTTACACTCTTTCTGCCATTGCTTCCACAATGGATCCTGGGCCTCTGATAATTTTGACAGTCTCTGACCCAAAGAATATGAGCTCACAGCCAAAACTCAAGCAACAAATAAAAGGAAACAAGATAGCTCAGTAAGAACCAGCAGATGCAGAACCATAAAGACCATCACTACTAGAATCACCAGACCCAGAAAAAAAATACAAATTTATTATAAGAAATCAAAAAGGGAACTGAAAATATGAGCAAAGACAAAATGCTATAGTGAGCTAGAGTGATTATTTGAAAAAGAACCAAATGTAATTTCTAGAAATTAGAAAGTATATATCATATAAGCATAATGCAAAGTGAACTGGAAGATGGTTGTAAAGATGTACCCAGAATGCATTGAGGAGGCAGACCTGTCAGGGTTGAGAGGCACAGAGAATAGGAGCATTTGTATTTGGGGGTCACAGAAAGAAAGCAGAAAGAATAGCATTGAGGTAATAGTAATGGGTACTTATCATCAGACATATAAGACAGCCAATAAATCCCAAATAAGAGGAAGAGAAATCTACACCTGTGTATGTCATGAGGACAAAATGATGACCTTGACAGGAGTCAGGAAGAGAGAGTCTTATGAAGAGATCTCAGCATGGTGGAGTGATTCCTCTGATGTGTTCTGAGAAAATACTGGTCTTTGCGGAATTTTAGACTTACTAACCATGCCCCACACCTCTCTTTACTCTGTTGTACTTGTCTATCTTTGAGTTCATTAACCTCTTTGTTGGAGCGCCCATTTTGATGCTGTCTAGTCAATGAGTTCTTAACACCAGAGGCTGCGTTTTAGAGTTCTAGAATGCCCATTTGATTCTTTCTAATAGGTTCCAATTATCTGTTGGAATGCTCTGTCTTTACCTCGCTAATGATAGTAATTTTGAAGGCCTCTGTCTGCTCGTGTCAATACCATGAGCACCCGGGGTGTGTACCACTGGTGATTATAAGTCACATTTTCCCGCCCTGCACACCTGGACTTTGTTGGAGAATTCATTTTGGTTTCTCCATTAGTTAACATGTAGAAGGCTTTTTCCTGGGATATGGTCCTGACTGAAAGGACGGATCCTTTGAGGCATCTATTCCAACACTAACTCGCATATGACAACTCACTAGTCAGTTCTGCCGCTGGCCACCTGGAGTTAGCACAGACCTTCAAGGTTAGGATTCAGTTCCCCATAAGACAGCTGCCATTTCGGACCCAAAGCCATTGGGTCAGGGTACTCCCAGGCCACCAGCATTCTATATATTCTGGGGCACTCACAAGCCCACCCCCAGGTTGGGCAAATCACTGGCATAACTCACTGAACTCAGGAACATGCTTCATTTATGCTTGCAGTTTTATTATAAAAAATACAGATCATGACCAAGATAAGGGGCCCATGGATCAAGGTCTGGGAAGCCCCAAATGTGGTGATCCATGCCTAGTCCCCATGGGGAAAAAGTCATCATCTTCCCACACAATAGGAAGCTCCACTGGACTCTGGTGTCAGAGGTTTTGCTGGGCTTTTATTATGAAGGCATTACCTACTCAATCAATAACTATAAGATTAAATTCAATATTCAGGTCCTCAGAGGTCAGGAAGCCCTCAATTTCAACCCTCTCATATCCAGCTCCTAACCCAAGCCATTTCATCTTGGTATAAACTCAGGCATGGCCCACAGGGCTCAAAATTAACAAAGACATTCTCATTACTGGGCAGCCTTACTCCCAGGCCAAAGCCAGACAAATTCTGTGTGTGTGTGTGTGTGTGTGTGTGTGTGTGTGTTCGTGTTCATGAGACACTGCATGCATGTGCATCTTCATGTGTGCACAGGTACATTTGGAGGCCAGAGGACAACATCTGATGGTGTTCCTTAGTCATTGTCCACTTGTTTTGAGACAGGGTCTCTCATTGGCCTGTAGCTGCCAAGGAGACAAGCCTGACTGGTTAGCAAGCCCCAGGGATCTGACCATCTCTGCCTCTGAAGGGCCAGGATCACAGGCATGTGTCACCACACTCTGCATTTTCCTATCTCTGCTGTTAGGTTTTAGGTAAGAATGGAGTTCTAGAGAGAGACATGGAATAAATGTTAGAGATGACTGATTCCAGTGTCTGAAGAAACAACATAAGCAATGAATCTAAGGCATTGTTTCGTATCAGAAAACAAGGCAATGTCACAGTATACACTGGCCAACTGGAGAGGGCTCACACCGGACAATTTGATCTTTAAAAAGAGAAAGTAATGAATTCATGATACATTGCTTTTTCCAAAGATAGCACCACAGCATTTGACAAAGTCTCTTACAATGTGACTTTGACCATCCTCTCCCGGGGAGGTGATGCTCATGTCCTTTCCTCTCAAATCTGGAGACTTTGGTGGAAGTGACCTATGGGACTTCTGAGGTTAACCATGAAATCATGGGAGGTCTTTAGGGCCAGTGGAGCCCCCATGCTGGAGCCTTGAGCCACCATGGGACTGTCTGTATCCCAAGGACACTGTGCCTGCCATAGGAAGCATGTGGGAGACCTTGAGACCTAGTGGAGAAAGAGTAACAAACCTACCAGCCACCACCTACCCATGATCCCCTGAGCCAAATTGCCTTCCCGACCCCCCTCCACAGAAACCAGACATATGGAAATACTGAGACATGTTGAGAAATGCTTCGTTAAGTTATTGTTTTATGATCCATCACATAGTGATGGGTCATCTTCGTGTGTGTTCATATCTATGCGTTCATGTGTGTAAGCGCATGCATGTGTGTACATGTTTGCAAGCGTGAGGGTGCGCCTGTGTGTAGAGACCAGAGGTTGATGTTGGGTGTCTTCCTCAATGCAATAGATAATTTTAATACATAGTTGCCATAATGAAAACTCAAAGCCTGGGACACTGGTTTGGGGACTGCGGGAGTAGGAAGAAGCAGGGAGGGCCTGGAGGAAATGCTGGCGACCACCGGAAGGACCGTGGGAAGTCGCCAGCTACCCGAGAGCTCTCAGGAGGCTCTCACCAGCTGGTTGCAAGATGACCCTCCATCTAGGGAAATGGATAGTTCACCAGTATTGTCACTTGTGGTCAAGTAAGAAATGGGAAGTATGCCAGATGAACTCAGAGTCAAGTGAAGAGATTTTCAGACAGAATAGTCAAGGTCCCTACTGACTGCTTCCTGCCTGTGATAAGATATGACAGGAGGGAGGTGAGTTAAAAGTAGAGTTGCCAGGCTCGCTGGGCTTCCAGGTAGAGCCATTATCCATTCTTAGCCCCTCAGAGATGGCAAAGGATGTGAAGTTAAGATTTCAAGGCAAAGGGTGAGTCCATGGGGAGAGGCTATATGATTCTTTGTGAAGTATCATAGACCTTTCATCAACAAAAAGAAAGTTCTTCTAATGACCTTAAGGGTCTGTTAAACAAGAAGGCTTCCAGGATGTAAAAATCATTGTCCCATAACAGTCTCTCAGGGGCTGGGGCACAGCTGGGCTTATCTCAAAGATCTGTGCAGCTGGCTTTAACCTGAAAGAAAAATAGGCATTTTTAGCATTCTTTAGAGAAACACAACCAATAGGATGTATATATGCAGAAAGAGGTCTATTTTGAGGAATTTCTCATAGGATCATAAAGACTTGGCGAGTCTAAAATCTGGTAGAGTCAACTGGCCTGCTGGAGAACCAGGGAAGGGTCAGAGTTCAAGTCCAAAGGCTCTTCACAGGCAGAACTCATTCTCGCTTGGAAAGGGCAATTTTCATTCTAGTAAGGCCTTCAGCTGATTGGATGACACCCACTCACAGATGGAAGATAATCTGCTTCACTCTAAGTATACTCATTAAAATGTTAATCTCTTTATAGAAATATGCCTTTATAAAAACATCCAGGAAAATGTTTGACCAAATAACTCAGCATCATGACGCATCCAAGTCTGATCCATTAAATTAGCCATCAATGTAAATGTGTGCACTAATGAGCACCAGCTTGGGGGTGGAGGGAGAGCTTGCTGTGCAGGCAGTGAGAACCTAAGGTTTCCCCAGAACCCATGAAAAGAACAGACAGGGTGGTGAGCACTTGTAATCCCAGTGCTGGGGAGGCTTAGACAGGTGATCCCCGGGGCTTGATGATCCAGTTCGTCTAGCCTACTTGGAAAGCTTCAGGACAGTGAGAGACTATCTCAAAAAGGGTGGACAATGTTCCTGAGGAGCAACACCTGAGGCTGTCCTCTGGCCTCTATAGTCACGCATGGGCACCTGCACACACACACACACACACACACACACACACACACACACACACATGTGCATCTGCATATACACAATACACAAAACGAGCTAAAGGAGCTGAGCTTTCTTTTCAAACATGTACATGGGCTTGTACTGAAATGGAACAGCAGGAACAAACGAAAAGGCCCCCGAGTGCTCAACTCTTCCAGGCAGGAAGCAAGCCAAGAGAATGACCTAACTGCAGACAGGAGTTCCTCTTATGAGAAAGGAGGAACCCTGAGAGGGTGAAGGCCAGAGTGGTTCTTCCTGGCAGAAGCAGACCTGAGTCCTGATCAAGTGACTGCAACACCAAGTACTGGCGTTGTCCCCTTTACAGTGGGGAAGCTGCCCACACCTGGCTTGTCATTGTACCCCTTAGTGCCTGTGGGGATGTTGGGGGAGATGATGCATTTCTAGGCAGGTGGTAACTATGGTGGGGATGCTGCGTGACTTCTGTAGTTCATGTATATTCAGATGATGCGGGAGAATGCTTGAGTTGCAAACCCAAGGAGCTCCCCACAAGAGGCCTGGGCCTGCTCTAGACAACGAGATCCTGGATTCTGTGCTGTTACACTAATGGAGTTAGGGATCTTAAGAGAATGGAGTGAGTGTGGGAGGTAGGTGAACTGTGGCCAGTGGGTGATCTTCTCCAAAGCTGATAGCAACAGTGTCTTCTTACAATGTGAACTTGACTTTCTTTCTCTGAAGAGATGAGAACTATTTCACTGCCCTTGGATCTGGGCAGGTAGAAACTATGGGTGCTATGTGGCTTCCAAGGCTTGGACATAAGTGACAAATCTCCTGGCCCCCTCAGACTGGAACTCTGGCTGTTCAGAGGTTACCATTCTATGTGAGACCCCCAAAGACATCTCTTTGACATCCAGTAAGCTCCCCGCTGGCCACCCACCCCCAGAGTATTCCCAGCAATGGTGTTGGGCTTTAACTGCTAAGGAAACCCGAAGCAGAGTCAACCACTGAGTTCATCCCAGGTTCAACCCCAGAAGCTGGGGAATAGCAAGCGCTGTGTGAAATGACTGGGCTTCTTTAGTTGGTGACCCTCTAAAGATAACCAGGAAAGAGAAAGGGTTAGACCGCATTGAATAAATTCAACAAGATTCTCTAAGTCTATACTTAGGTAAATGAATAAGCAAATATATGGGGTTCCCTAGAAGAAAGGTCTTCCTGATGGCATATCAGATAAGAAACATGGGATGGTGGAATTTGAATCATCTCTGTGGGTAACAAAAGCCCACAGCGAAAGTTTAATATTTATATTCTGGAAGTATTTTTTTTACAAATTACTTTTTAATTACAAAGGAATAAAAAAAGAGTTATTCTTCACTGGGGTCACCGAGTGGACATCAGCGTATGCTCACGCCACCAGCAACAAACCAACACAGATGTGAGCAGGACGAGATGAAGGTCTGAGGCAAGGCTATACATGGGACCTTATGAGGACACATCAAATCTAGGTTGTGGGGCATTTGACAAAATAGCTTGCCTGTACTCTTCAGAAATATCAAGGTCAAGGCACAGAGAAAGGCTGAAGAACTGTCCAGATAAAAGGAAAGTAAAGAGACATAACAACTCAATGCACTCTGTGAGCCTGGCCTGGAAAGGAAATGGCCATAAGGACATGATTGGTGCAATTGACGAAAGTCAGATGTGGACTGTGGATTAGATAGTAGTGCGGCAACGCTCATGTGTTCAATTATTGCACAGGAGAATATCTTGACCTTCTGAAGTGTGTGCTTCAAGGTCAAAGGCACATGATACCTTTTGCTTATTCTCAGACATTCCTCAACACACACACACACACACACACACACACACACACACACACACACGTGTTTATTTGAGACAGATGGAAAAAAAGAAAGAGAAAGAGTGAGTGTGATAGGGCCTTCGGCCATCCATTGCAAATGAGCTTCAGACACATGTACCACTTTGTGCATCTGGCTTTTGCATGAGTTCCAGGGCCCTGAACCCGGGCCATTAGGCTTTGTAAGCAAGTGACTCCTTTAACCACTGAGCCATCTCTCCAACCTTTCCTTTATACTATCTTCCTATTGTTCTAAGCTTGAAAGTGTATGTGTGTGTGTGTTTTGAGACAGGGTCTCTTGTAGTGCAGGCCAAGGTGAGGATGACCTTGAACTCTTGATCTCCCTGCCTCCAGTTCTTAAGTGCAAGGACAACGGGCACATGCCACAACTCCAAAACTGTTATATTTATTCTTTTGCTTTTTTTTTTGAGACAGAATTTCATTCTAGTCTGTAGCACAGGCTAGCATTAAACTCACTATGTAGCCCAAGCTTGCCTTGAACTCATGGAAATCCTCCTGCCTCGGCCTCCAGAGTTCTGGGATTACATTTTTTATTAATAGAGAAATGCTGAAAAGGCTTCTTTGGAGGTTGAGAACAGGTGTGGCTGCTGCTCTTCCACCTCCGGTTAACTTAATTTTTAATAATTTAACGATTACTTAAAATGCTTATCACATTGGCTGTAATAAAGCCTTGTAGATGCCTCTCAAAAGTAATGGACAACAGGAATCACACAACACATACTAAATGACTGCCTAATGCTGTCCAAGTACACTTATTAAAATGAAGAGTAGTTCACAATGTCCTGTCGGGGCACAAAGGCAAATTACAGAGTACGTCCTGAAGGCTTCTAATTTGAAATAATAGGTCAATGAGGCAAGTGTATTCCTATATGAAACAGTGCAAGAGGTTTTTGTTCTTGTTGATGGATTTAAGTTCATGGGTTCGGAAGCAGCTATTGTTCAACGTAGTCCATTTGAGTAAGTGCTTTCCCCTTGGCTAGCATTTCCCACAATAAACATGCGAAGTCTGATGTGAAAGAGTTTGGTGCAGGAGAACCCCTCCTCCATGGGCTCGGCTCATTCACTCATTGTGTGTGCATCAAGAGGCTCCCTGTGGGGGAGGCCCTCTGCTTGATCTGAGGAAGGGGCGGAGAGCAGGTGTGACCCTGCACAAGTAACAAGGGAGCATCCTCCATGATGACACGGTGCCTCGTTGCCCCTTCACCTCCTCAGTCCACCAAAGAACTGCCCATGATCTCTAACCCGATCTCCACCCCCTAGTCTTAGTCTTTTCTGCCTCTTCCCACAGAGGACCAGATTGGGTTTAAAACATAGGAATTTATCCTCATATTTTTAAAGGTTGGGAAATCCAAGGCCAAGATGCTGGCCAACGTTGTATCTGGTGTGCGTGTGGGGTGGGAGGGTGTCTTCCTAGCTTGTAGATGCTGCCTTCTCATTGTGGCCTCACATTTGGGGAGAGAAGGATCTCTGGGGTCTCTTTTTCTCATAAAGCAATCTGTGTCAAGGCCCTTATGACCTGTGAGACCATCCTTTATGCCGTCCAGGTTCTAAGTCCAAATACAATCATGTTAAAGGCTGAGGTGTCAATACAGTACCCAGAACCCCCTTATTTCTTCCCTTTCTTATTAAGAAGCAGGTTGGCCCTCACATTAAAAAGACAAAGAGGGTACTTGGGAGATGGCTCCGTTGGTAAAGTGCTAGCCATACACACGTGAGGACCAGAGTTTGATTCCCGGCACCCATGACACATGCTGGGTGTCGTGGCATGCACCCATAACCCGAGTCCTAGAGAAGCAAAGAAGGAAGATGCCTGGGGCTCAATGCCCAGCCAGACTAGCCTAATCGATGAGCTCCAGGCCAATGAGACTCTGTCTTTAAAAGGTGGACATGTACCTGAGGTTGTCCTGTACTCTCTGCACACATGACCATGCGCACACCCATTACCCTCCCCCCACACACATACACACACGTGCAAGATCTTTTTTGATGGGAAGAAAAGGATAAAGAGCAGTTTGTATGGCAGGAAAGTGGAGAGGCTGTGAGTAAGGAGCTTCCTGGGGCGGCCTGGGAAAAGGGAGATGAAATGGATGGGAACAAACATCCCCATAAATTATGTACTTGTTCTCCAGTACCTCTTCTGGAAAAAGAAGCAAAGATTTCTAGTTTTGACCTTGAGGCTGTGTTCCTTCAACTGAATTATTCTTGTGAGACTGGACTTTCTAGGTCCTGGAGTTCATGGTTACACAGCTGTAGTAGTAGTAGCAGTAGTAGTTGTAGCAGCTTTGTGCAGACAGAGAATAGAGTTTTCAGAAACCCCATCACCAGGCATCACAGTAACCTGGGGGTGTGGAGAAACACATCAGCTCAGTGTCTTAGGCACTTTTGTGTCCTGGGGCTCAGACCTCACCCTTTGCCTAGACTTGTCCCAAGTTCGAACCACACTGGAGAAGGCAAAGAAGGCCTCAGCTCACTGGGAAACGGGGTTTCTAACTGACCTTTTCAAAAACCACAAGGTGGCATAAAATAGTTTGTACCTCAAGCTGGGCGTTGGGGACGCACACCTGTAATCCCAGCACCTGGGAAGCAGAGGCAAGGGAACTTCCGGAGCTAAGTAGCGGGACTTGCAAAACAGCAGCCAAACACATGCACCCCAATGCTTGGATGGCTTGTGAATGTTGGAATGCAAGCTCCAATCTCATGGGGTCTGCTGTATAGCAGGAGGTGTCAGCTCCTGCAGACTTTGGTGGCTCTGAGCCCATGAACCCCGACACCCCATCCCACCCCTCTTTGTTCCCTACGTAAGTTCCTTGGTCCATTAGCACATTTGTTGCTGAAAGTTCTGTGGCTGGGATGAGGTCTGTGGGGTGCGTTTCTGTTTGGAACTGGGGATCACATGCTGGGCGGGGGAGGGTGGCGGTTGGGGGGTGTTTTGGCCTCTCAGTGGATGCTTTTCTCCAGGAACTCCAGGGACTTTGACCAAAAGGCAAACTGGGGGGGGGGTGCTAGCTACTCCAGGAAGCTGGTTGACCAGCTGTGCTGTGACCAGCCTCTCTGACCGGGTATTTGCAGTGGCATTGGTAATGAAGCCCTGAGCTGGCCATGGGAGCATGCCCGTGTCCATGCCCTCCTGTTTTTGGAGAATCAGAAGTCCATATGGAGGAGGCCAGTCCTGTTTGTGAGTGGCCATGGGAGGCAGTCTCGGGCTCTCTGGCATGGTCTCCCATGGGAGCACTTCCCTTACAAGGTGTTGGGGCTGCCTCACCGTCCTGCACATGGAGGAAGGTGACTGCTGCTACAGTTGGGCCTACAGAGGACATGGAGCACAACTCCTTCCTGTGAATTTGAAAGACACAGCATTGAGTAAGGCCAACCATGGGTTCCTGAGGTTATGAACACTGGTTAGTCAAGAGGCCTCGCAAGCGCAGAGCAAGGCTTTGGGGGAAGATTCCACTTCCTGTATCTTCTCTCTTTGTGAGGCTGCCTGACTCCTTGCCTGGTGGCTCCATGTCACTCTGGTGTCTGCTTCTGCCACAGCATCTGCTTCTCTGCCCCCACCTCTACGCAGACCCTGTGCTGATCATGGATGATGTTATAGTCAGCTCCACAATGCTGACACGAATATCCAACCTCCAACCAGGCACAGTTTATGGAAGGAACGGGTTTATTTCAAGCATATCGATCCAGGGAAAGTTCCGTCAATGGTGGAAGAAACTGGCTCCCTTTCAAAGATCCAACCAGAGAGAGAAACCACTGCCAATCAGAAAACGCCAAAAAAGCAGCAAGCAGGGGCCCTGCCAGAGCCCAAGCCTCTCTACATCCAGATCCACACCATTGACGTGTTCCCTGTAGCAGGAGTCTGCCTGCTAGGGACTGAAGCTCCAAAATTTTAATAAACTACCTGAGTCTATGGGGCTGTACAGACTACCCCAGATGAGGGCGATCCTTCTCTAGGTCCTCCTAACCACATCTGCAGAGTTGGTTACCCCTGCGCCAGTCATGCCATTATTGCATCTTGCCTGGCTGGTCAGTTACTTCGCATATAGTGTTATGGTTAAGACTGTTGAGGACCTTCCTCCCCCAGCACCCTGCTTAGCACTTTCCAGCACGATGACAGCCAGCCATCAGGGAGGAGGCTTAAGTTCAGTTCCAGCTTAATTTCTCAGTGTCCTGCAACTAAAGTATGTTGTAACAGATCTTATCATCTGGTTCAGGTGGGCACTTGAGCATTGGGGGCCTCAGGTGTCTCTCTGACCAACAACTTGCTGTGACCAACAACTTAACAGAAAATCCCCTGAGCACTGAGATTTTCCTACAATAACGTGTGGCTTGTAACATCCACACATCACCTGATTTGTTTTGAAATAGGGTCTCTCAGCTAGAGCTAGCTCACAAATTTGTCTAGATTGCCTTGCCAGAAAGTCCTTGGGATCCTCCTGTCTCTACCTAACCAGTGCTGGAATCACAGTTGTATACTACCATGTCTGCTACTTATGTGGGTCCTGGGAAACCGAACTCAAGTAAGTCTTCATGCTTGTGAAGCAGGTGTTTACCCACTGAGCCATCTTCCCAGTCCTAACCATGTAGTTTAATACTGAGGAGTCTGAGGGTTGACAGTCCATCACTCAGCCTGTGCAAACTAAAGCTTTGTCGACAGTTGGACAAAGATCATCTTCCTGCTTCCTCATATCACTGCTTACGTCATACCAAACCAACAGTGAGCATCCCCTGAATCGAGGGGCCTATTTAGAGCACCATTCTTCCAGGGAAGTTTGCAGGGGCTTGGCATCTACCTGGGTGGGAGGTACCCATACCACATACAGCTTGAGACTTGCTTTTCTCCAGCAGATCTGCAATGGTAGAAGCTGGACTCTAGAGGTCAAAAACAAGGTGACCAGAGAGGTCAGGGCCAGAGGGCCAGGCCCAGCTATCTGGATTCTCTCATCTCTGGTGCCTTTCACTCACAGCAGTGGAGAACAGAAGGTAATGTGGTTAAATCACATGTCCCCCTAAACTCATGTATTTTAAATACTTGCTCCCCAGCTGGTGGCAATTTGGAAGGCGAAGTCTTGCTGGAGGAGTGTGCTTCTGGGAGCAGGCCGTGGGGGTGTTACAGTCCAGCTTCCCCTGGCCAGAGCTCGGCTCACTCTCCTGCTGTGGCAGAAGTCATGTCCAGCCTCTGCTCTACCATCTTTTCCCACCATCATGGAACTTCCCTTCAAGTCTGTAAACCAAAATAAACCCTTTCCTCCTATCACCTGCTTTTGGTCAAGTGTTTTGTCCCAGCAATGTGAAAGTAACTACCACAAAAGGTATTACTCCAAAAGATGCATCTGATGGATGATTAATTTAAGGGAACATACTAGCCTTCAAGTTATTAAGATTTCAATAGACCTGAGTGGTGACAGAGACAGGAGAATTACTGGGACTTGTTTAATGAAAAAATGGCAGCTACAGGTTCAGCGAAGAGATGATCTCAAGGAAACAACCAGAGGACACCCAGTCTTCTACTCTGCCTCCACACACATGCACACAGGGTGGATACACTATACATACATACGCCACACCACATACATACACAGGCACTAAAGAAAAAGATTCCAGTGAAGAGATGTTTTCTTGGCCTATTGACTGGAGGGCATCAGGAGCCCAAAGTGGCCAGGGGAGAGTCTTAGCTTCCAGTTCAATGGAATGTTCTCTGTGCCTCCTGGCAAAAGCACTCCCCCTTCTGGAGCCAAGAGAGTAAGATTACTGGAACAGGAAGCAAAAATTTGGTTAATGGGTCACTTGGGGTGATGGTACGTGGTACCATTCCCATTTCCACCCCTTGATTCCTGGACCCGTGGATCTGGGCTATAGGAGAAACAGTACCATATATAGGATGTTGGTTCAGAGCATACACAGTCTGCTGGAGAACCCTGCCCCAGCCCTCCAGGCTAGTGCCACCTAGTTGGCGCCGTAACTGATTCCTTAAAAGGCCATTCCATCGTTCTATCAAGCCAGCTGCTTCAGGATGGTGGGGCACATGGAAGGACCAGTGAATTCCATGATCATGAGCCCACTGCTGCACTTCCTTGGCTGTGAAGTGAGTTCCTTGGTCTGAAGCAATGGTGTGTGGAATACCATGACGGTGGTGAGTCCATGGATGGTAGTTTTTGCTGAAGCACTCCATGCAGGAAAAGCAAATCCATACCCAGAATAAAGTCTATCCCAGTAAGAACAAAACGCTGCCCTTTCCATGATGGAAGTGGTCCGATGTAGTCAACCTGCCACCAAGTCGCTGGCTGGTCTCTCCGAGGAATGCTACCATACCGGGCCTCAGTGTTGGTCTCTGATGCTGGCAGATCAGGCATTCAGCAGCAGCTGTAGCCAGGTCAGCCTTTGTTAGTGGAAGTCCATGTTGTTGGGCCCATGCATAACCTGCATCCCTGCCACCATTGGCCACTTTGTTCATGTGCCCATCGGGCAATGACAGGGACGGCTGAGGAGAGAGGTTGGCCACTATCCACAGAATGGGTCAGCTTATCAACTTGATTATTAAAGTCATCCTCCAACGACATCACCGTCTGATGAGCATTAACATGGGACACAAGTGTCCTTATATCCTTTGCCCACTCAGAGAGGTCTATCCACATAGTTCTCCCCCAAATGTCTTTCTCACCAATTTTCCAATTGTGTTCTTTCCAAGTCCCAGACCATCCAGCCAAACCATTGGCTACAGCCCATGAATCAGTGTACAATCGCACATCTGGCCACTTTTCCTTCCAAGCAAAATGCACAGCCATGTGCACTGCCTGAAGTTCTGCTCATTGTGAAGACTTCCCTTCACCACAGTCCTTTAGAATGTTCCAGAAATGGGCTGTAATGCTGCGGCTGTTCACTTCTGGGAGGTACCAGCATAATGTGCTGCACCATCTGTGAACCATGCCTTAGTCCTCTCCTCCTCAGTCAGTTGATCATAGGGCACACCCCATGATGTGCATGCTTGGGGATTTATCCAGACTACCAGGAGAAATTGGACTGCTCCTCCACAATGGAGGCAAGGAAGAGTGTGTCTGGCGTGCAGGAGACTCTATAGGGTGCCTATTGGTGTTACCACGTCCTGTTATCAAAGTCAATGGGAAACTACAACACCCCAATCAAGGCAGTGTGAAAAATGGCCCAGATCCATCAGGAATGAAAGAATGGGTCACCCCTCCAGGTAAAGAACCAAGACCTGCTGAGGTGCTTGCTGAAGGTGGAGGAAATACAGAATGGGTAGTAGAAGAAGGTAGTTACAAATACCAACTAAGGCCACATGACCAGTTACAAAAAACAAGGGCTGTAATTGCCGTGAATATTTTGGTTTTTTTTGTTTTGTTTTGTATTACTTGCTAAGAATGTCTGCCCATATGTATATGAACACCTTTGTTTTTCCTCTATTATGTAATTAATATTGATTTAGATTATATCATTAATCATTGTTGAATTTATATTATTAGATATTAGACTAAGCATTCTTCAAGGGACCTGCCTGAACCGGGGAAGATTATGCATTTCCAGTTGTATGTGGGATAGTTACATCATGCTAGGCGGAATCATGAGATTACTGTCTTCATTTGAAAATTAAGATGTAAGGAGATATGATTTGATGTCAAGTTGACAAGGGGTGGACTTGTGATGGTTAAGTTTGTCAACTTGATCTATGTAATAATCTATAGGAATCTTGGGCCGGTCTCTGAGCTTGCCTGCAGGAAGGATTGACAAAATCCTTCTGGGATTTTGGAGAAGGGAGGAGTTCCCTTCTCCAGAGTGGGCCTTCCAAGGGGACTAAATATAAGGAAGCTTGAGGGGAAGGAAACCCTCTTCCTTCCTCCCCGGCTGCTGGTGCTTGTTCGTGACTTGCACTCGCAGCCTGCTCTCCTACCCTTCCTGGACATCAGAACCCAGTTTTCTCAGCCTCACATCATGGACTGAAGAGCCGCCGCTCCCCAGGGAGCCTTCCGGCCTTCTGGGCTGGATTGGGACTGCTGAGGCCTCCAGCCATGTGGACTGAACAGCTACTGGTTTATTCACCTGTGGGCCTGCATTCTGCTATTGTTGGACTGTCATAAGCTACCCCAGTAAATTCCCTTTTATTATAATCTGTTCTATCAACTCTGTTTCCTCTAAAAAAAAAAAACCCTGAGTAATACAGAAGTTAAGAGAAATGGTGGGAAGGGAAAGTCCCCACTGTGGCTGCCATGGGCACCCTGGCTCAGGGTGTGTCTGTTCAGTGGCTCAGCCTATCCTTTTTAGCATTAGTTCTGGCAAAGAAGAGCGTTGGACTCATGCTTGGTCAGCCTGCTGTCACTGCCCACTGAAGGTCCAGGCCCACACAGTCTCAGGCAATGGGACAAGATTCCAGGCCACAATTTATTAGTGTTGGTGGAAAAAAACGCACAGAACTCTCTATACGACCCGACTCACCCTCAGCCTGTGGGTCTGGGCCCCAGGGTATAGATCTAGGTCCTACTTCTGATGTGGTATTGCTGAGCTCTCCTGCACAGGTGTCTTGAGTTTGGGGGGCTTTGTGGGGAGGAGTTGCTCTGGTCTTATCAGAGTCATTAACCCTAGATCCACCCAAGAGCAGTCTGGCCACAAGGATATCTCCTGCAGGTCAGGGGTGGGGTTTTCTCTCACTGAACTTGATCTTTCTAGGCACATGAGAGAGACATACATGTCTTGTCTTCTTGCTGGCAGGAACTGTGTGCTTAGTTTGCCTCACCCGACTTGTGTATTTTGCTCTTCAAGATGCCTAGGCTGGCACCCAGTGTGCAAGCATGCATGGAATGATTAGAGCCCACATGACCCTTGAGGGTCACATCATGGGGTTTGTCCCAGTATCGCCAGTGAAGCCCACAGGAGCTTCCCAGAGTCCTCTGTGCATGACATCTCTAACGTGCTGCCACCTTCTGGTCAAGTGTGATCAGAAAGTGTTTCTGGGGTCCCCCAGGGCCTGTGAAGGTCCCCACTCACCCTGCAGCCTCCAAGGTGCTGACATGCTGCTTTTCCCCTGGACCATTTTTTCCATAGATCAGTGATTCTCTCCCTGGGTTGGAAAGCACCCCAGGGTGTCTCCAGTCATCTCAGGGACTGGCAGAGAATTCTCAAAACCATTTGCTTCAAACAGAAAACCAAATATGCACAATACAGCATTTTTAGCTGGGGTGACAGGAGGGCAAGAAGAGAAGTGCCACCAAATCCAAGCAAGCAAATTGGGTGTCACACTCCAAAAGGCTCCACTTGCTGCCTTGGGAAAAAGAGATGGTTTCAAAGCCAGCGTCGTCTTGGAGTTTCAGGCCATGTTTGGGGGCCTGAGGCACAAATCCAACCATACATTTTTTTTTTTTTACAAAACATTGTATTGCTTTCTTTTTCTTTTCTATACGATATCAGTGTTATTACAGGTGAACAGTGTTATACAAAATATCCCATTCAATAGAGGTCTGAGCCAGCAACTCTGGGCAGTTAGTGTTTAGGGACAAGAATGTCACTCTCTGCAGAGCCTGTGTATTGAGGAGTGCATGCAGAGCTAGAAATGCCCAGCCGGGGTTGGAGGCATTCGGGCTGCTCAACCTACCACTTGGGAGGTGGCGAGGCTTCGGTTTCCTCATCTGTATGACAGAGATGATGGTGGTGATGACATACACCTTATAAAGTGAAAAGAGCAGAACGAACGACCCTTCTGGAAACATAGGAGAGCTTGGCATGTAGCAGGCATTCTGCGCACGGATACTGAGAGCCCACACAAGCCAGGAATGGCCGTGTCTTGAGTTTCCATGTAGGCAGGTTCATGTCTGGTGAGGGATGGAGAGGCTGGGCCCAATGCCTTATGATGAATGCTGCTTCTGCACAGAGCCATGTGGGGATTCTTAATTAAAACATGGATTCCACTGCTGGCATTTGTTGTTAATATTTTGGGCAAGTCATTTATCTTTCCTGAGCCTTGGGGTATTTGTAGGGAGTGCAGGGTTACAATAACAAATAGGCTCCCTAATTTCAGTGGCTTAACACAATACAAGTTCACTTTCTGCTCCCGCCACAGTCCTGGGCAGCCGTTCAGATTGCTGAGACAGCTGTCCTCCACGTGGGCCTCCAGGACCATAGCTGAGAGGGGCTTCCAAGACTGCCCTGGGCGTCAACATCCCAGTCATGGTGGGAAGGGCATAGAGGTGTGTCCCAGGGAGGCTCTGGCAGGCTGCACTTGGAGTTGGCACTCAGTGTCACTGAAGGAGAGGACATAGTGACATGTCCAAATGGAGTGACAGGAGATGCTACACATAGTCGAACTTGCATCCAAGGCAGAAGAGACTTGGCTGAGGTGTCTCTGCTTGCTCATGTCTAAGCTGTCAGGTCAGTAAGAGGGGTGGTGTCTTCAGGCACCTCTTCTGTCCTCACTCTTCGAGGATTCTCCCTTAGAGAGCTGTGTGCTCTGAGATTGGAGGAGCCACAGGGAGCCACAGCCTGAGACATGGAGGTTTTGCTTGCAGGAGAGTAAGGGGGAGGGTCTCCTGGCGTCTCTGCACCACCCCTTCTTGTCTACTTACCCAATCATTTCAGTTCAACCAGTCTCTACAGAGGAGGGGACTCTGACCTGGCCTGGCTGCCAACTTCATGGGCAGCTCACCTGCCCTTGGGAAAGGTGATTGCTTCCTGGGGTCACAGTGATGGATGGGAAGGGGGATGGGAGGGTGTAGAATCTTTCCCTGCAACCACATTCATGACCATGTGCACCATTAACCAAGGCCCTGCGATGAAGGGCAGATGCTGTGAGCTTGGACCAAATCAGATTGGCAGGCGTCACTTCATTCCTGGCAAAGACTGTCTGGTCTCAGGGAGCTCAGCTCGTGAGGCTGTTTTGTTTTGTTTTCCAATAGACTCATTGGTAAATTCACAGTATTCCTTGGGAGGGGGAGATGGAGACCAAGCAAGGCCAAGGCTGTGGCTGGTTCCTGGTCTTGGCTTCTCACGTTGACTTTCTTGAGAGACCGGATGTAGGATGAATGGGCCCGGATCAGCCACACATCTTTCCAGTTCTGTTGCTCACTCACTTGGTGCCTGTGGGCATTTATATAGCACCTTGATGTTTCCAAATAAGCACAAGTGTGGTGCCAGGGAAACCTTCCAAATGTGAGTGATTCCTGCTCTATGCCCAGAGTTTACTTAGCTGCCCCGCCTCGGTCTGACATGATCAGGCCTGGTTCTCATTTTCAGAAATGGTTCCTGGGTGTTTAACAGCACTGTATGTCTGGAGTGCTCATAACATCAGTCAGTAATGCAGGGAATACGTGTGTGTTTGTGAGTGTGTGCAAGAGAGGAAGGTAGGGAGAGGAAACACACTACGGGATGGGTGCTGGGTAGCCCCACCTGATTGGGGGAGAACCCTTGTCCTCACAGGAGTCAGAAGTCATTTGAGGTGAGTGTTCTTATGAGGCATCCATCTTCCTGGAACTCTGGCTAGTTTTTGATTTCTGGTTCCATCTGCCAGGCATTAGACAAAGTATCAAAACAGCCCCTCAATTTGCAGAGAAGTGGAAGGTGTTCAAACACAGAATCAAAATAATGGATAATTTTTTCATCTTCCAGTGAAACCTCTCATTTTCCAGCCATGTAGAAACAAAGCGGGAAGCAGCAGGGACATGCGGGGACTGTGAATGGGCGCATTAGCAGTCTTGTGATGAGGCCTGTGAACGGCCAGGAGCTGCTCTGGACGGAGGGCCAGCTCTGCCCACAGCTCCGTGCTTTTCTTGCTTTCGCTCAGCGGCTCACTGCCTGCCAGAGCCCGTGAGGGAAATAGAGAGGGACTTCCTCTTGGATCTCCATGGGAGCCAGTCCCACACTCCTGATCTGGCACCTGCCCATCCAGGCTAGCTAAGAAGTCCTCCTCTTCCTCCTCTTCCTCTTTCTTCTCTTCTTCTTCCTCCTCCTCTTCTTCCTCCTCCTCCCCGGCCCCCTTCAGTCTCCTGCACCCATGTGCTCAGCCAGACCCCTTCAGAAGCCTCCCTGTCACCTCTCTCACCCCCATCTACACAGCGCCACTCTGTGACATGTCCGTCCACACACATCATTTTCTCCCAGCCAGCCAGCTTGCTTTGGGGGTGTAGTGTGTGTGATAAGCCGATCCACATGGATTGCTCAGTGGCTGCCAGGCTCCACTGGGAATTTGCACCCCAATTGCAAGGCTACCTTATTTCTCTAGGGATGCGTCTTCCCTCACCCCCTGCATGTCTTGTTATCTGGCTGTCTTTGGGGTGCTGTGTATCCCCCAAAAGCTCATGCGTTAGAAACCTTATTCCATATGCAGTCATATCAGGATGTGGGCCAGATAAGAGGAGATTATGTCTTCCCTCAGGACTAAAGTCATAACGCTGGACTAGATGAGCTATCCCTCGAGTGAGTGAATGTGGTCTCCTCACACTCCTACTTTCTACCATGAGATTCTTCGCTGGAGGCCAGTACCCTTCTCTTCCATGGACTTCCCAGCTTCCAGAACTGGGCACCCCAGAAATTTCTTATTAAATTACCCCAGCTGTGTTATTCTTTATAGCAGCAAAAACAAAGCCAAAAAGTGGACTATGACACAGAATTTTCCTGGCTCTGAACAAATTCTCTTTCCAAGACCCATCTATGGCTAATATCTGTTTCCTCTTCACCCCTCTGCCAGCCTGGCTCCGAGGCCACTCCCTTGGCATTGTGAGGTGCCTCACGTCCCCAGCTATGTAGTGAGTGGAATAACCAGAGCTAACAGAGTGGACGAAGTAATCCTCTTATGAATATCACATCATTGAACATGTTCAGTGACTCTATGTGGCTTGTCTTAGTCTGGTTCGTGTGGCTAATAATGCATAGAGTGGGTAAGTTGTCAACCAAGTAAGCTTATTTTGCTTTAGGGCATCACATCTGGTAATGGCCTTTTGTTGGCAGAGTCCCAATGTAATGAAGGACAGGACATGGAGAGAGAGAGAGAGAGAGAGAGAGAGAGAGAGAGAGAGAGAGAGAGAGAGAGAGAACACCCCACCAGTTTTACCCTGATGACCTTAAGCCTTATCCTAACCTCTCACAGTGGCCCTACCTCTAAATACCATCCATATATGTGTCCTGTTTTCTGGGTGCCTGTTTGAGCTGGTTCCTCTGTCTTACAGTGAAGGCAAAAAACTCACTTTATGAAGCCTTGGGTAAGAGGGGCACACTCAAACCTTACCCAAGCCATGGCATTTGAACACCTCATCTGTCTGTCTGTCCATCTATCTATCATCTATATATCTGGCCAGCTAGCTATTTCAGATAGATTCTAACTGTGAAGCCCAGCCTGTCCTCAAACCCTTAATCCCTGCCCCATTCTCTTGGGATTATAGGTGTATGTTACCATGCCCAACTTCAATGCCCAATTTTAGTTAGTACATCATTGCCAGGCATCAATAGTGTTCTGCTGTGAGAGCAACGGTTTTGTCCCCTGCCCTCGCTGTGGGTGACACGTTTTCAGTGCTTAGTAGAAATCATGATCAAGATGTCTCCTAGGATCTCACTTGGTGCTGCTCATGCAGCGTGCGCTCAGCTAGCACGTCTATGATGGACACGTTTGAACAGTAAAGAATAAGGAGAAGTCTGACTGTTCCCAGGGGCAGGAGGATTCCATGGAGTTTGAGGAGATAGTCAGTCGAGGGCTCCAGAATTTGACCCTGGTGCTCTGCTGATGGGCTGTGTGACCTCAGACCCTAATCGTGCAGAGACTCATCCCCTCGTCTCTGTGATAAGGGACTGTGCACAGGTCCTGAAAATTTTGGAATTCTCGATGCTTTTATTCTCCCTGAAGAGGTTAATTGGGGCAGGGTGTTCTTTAGTTGGCAATTACACAGCTAAGACATAGCTTGTTAGTGAAGATGGCCTCGTTGCCAGGGTAGAAATGGCTTCTGATGATCATTTGCTGGTCTCGGAAGGATGGAGACCTGGAGGTTGCTGAAAATGAATAAAAAATGTCTCTCATTCTCCACCAAATGGGAAAGCTATAGATCCAGAGCTGGGGAGCATTACTGGCCAGGGTGTTATCAATGCTCCTAATTTAGCTTGCTCTAATTCTCCCCTAAACAGCTCTTTACTCACACTGTAGAACAAAGGGGCTGCCTGGGCGTGGAGCGTGGTGTTTCTGTAGAAGAAGGGCCTGGCACAAATCAACCAGGCATGGATGTGGATGATGCAGAGAGAAGGAACCCAGCACCCTGTAAGCATGGAGCACCACACCTGGCCAGTTCTGTGTGGGGAGGAATATGTGTGGTGATGAGCTAATTCACACAAGGGTCTAGATGGCTGCCAAGAATCCTGTGCTTGTTTAATTAAACAGGTCTATAATTTATGGAAGTCCTTCAGCCATCCATCCACAGAGCTACCCTGGACCTGTTTGGCCAGAATAGCAGAAGGCTCTTCAGCTGAGGAGAGTCCATGCAGCAGAGTAAAAAGGCAACATTTTGGAGGCCTCTTTGATCCATGAGGTTAGCAGTAGGTACATGAATCTTTCAAAGACTCCTTCCAGAGAGCATGTGCAGACAAATCAGCCAGATGCACTGGCTCCAAAGGGCCTTTAAAGGGTATGAAACCCAGATCTCCAATGTGATAGTCAGAGGCTGCTGGCTCAGTCAGTAACGTGCCTGCCTTGAAGCATGAGGACCCCTGTTGAATCATCAGAACCCACCTACCCACCCACATAAATGCCAAGCACTGGGGAGGCAGGGCAGGAGGATCCCAGGGGCTCACTGGCCAGCTAATCTAGCCTCATGGGTGAGATCCAGGCCAATGAGAGATTCTGTCTCAAAGAAGGCATGCGCATGGTGGTGGTGGGGGTGACAAACAGTGCCTTCCTATAGACTCCTTGGGGTTGACACAACTCTGACCCTTTTCTCTTTCATGACCAGAGCTCTGCCTCTTGTATTTCACCCTTCAGCAATAATACAGTCTTTTTCTTCATCTTGTAGACTTGGGAAAATGCAAAGCAACAACACTGTCTTATCTTAAACCTTCAGCGACACTCCATGATGCTTAGGATAAAACCCCTCCCTTCCCTGTTCCTTCAAGGCCTCTGAAGACATGGCTTCCTCTTGCTGCCCCTCCCACAGCCCTCCAGTCTCCAAACCTGCTGATACGCCCTCTTCCTTCCCCTCTAGGGAAGCACATTCATCCCACCCAGGGCCTTTGCCTGTCCTCAGATCTCCTGTGGCTGCTGCTTCCTTGCAGGTGTCAACTCTCCAGAGAGACCAGCACCCACACTGTCCCATCTTCCTCCCTCTTCTACCTCACAGCCATTCTTCCTATCTGACACAGTCACATGACGTGTTGACTCTCTCTCCTGTGACCTAGATGTGAGCTCCGAGAGAGGGCCATCTGAGTTGTTACCACTGATCCTCGGTGCCTGGAATGCTGTGGAATGACTGACAGCGAGGACAGGAGTGGCTGCCACTTGTTGAGCACCTAGACTGTGTTACTAGACTTCATCATCATCATAGTAACTCCACGTGACCAATGGTGTTACCCCTACCTGTGGGGAGACCAAAGCTCAGTAACTGTTGTCTTCATAGTAAGCATAGTAGCAGGAAGCAGACACTGGTCTGCCTGGCCTGAGAACCCACACGTTTTCTCTCAAGAGCAAATAGAAAACTTCCTATTTCTTACCCAGCTTTCCTTGGTCCAGCGGGCCTTTCTCACAGTGTCTACCCAAAGAGCTCCGGCCATGAAGACTATCTTGTGTGTCCTGTGTTAATCTATGTAGGCTGTTGAAGTGCCGTGGGCTGGGTGGATTGAACAGTAGAAACGGATTTGCTCACAGTTCTAAAGGCTGGAATTCTAAGCTCAAGGTGCCACAGGATTGACTCTGGGAGGCCTTTCTCCATGGCTTGAATGCCACTATCTTCCTGTTATGTCTCCACATCACCCTCCTCTGTGGACACAGATAGAGGGACCTCCAGTGCTCTTCTTACAAGGGCACCAGTCTTATTAGAACAAGACCCTGCACTTATGACCTCATTCAACCTTGCTTACCTCTTAGAAAGCTTTACTCCAAATGTAGTCACATTGCAGGTCAACATTTTAACATTTGGATTTTGGACACAGTTAAGTCTAGAACATGTTGATCATATCCCACTGATTGACATAACAAAAAATAATCATTCCCAATAATCGTTCAAGGACTAACAAAGGTTGAGGTTCACAAAGCTTGCCTTCAAGGGACACAGGGTTTCAAATCTCTTGACTCACTGCAGTGTGTGCTCTGTTAATGACAAGGGTGGCCTGTAGAATGAATTCTGGATGCCTCTGTTGAAGCCCCTTTGCTCTGAAGGACCAGTGGGGCAGACCCATGCTAAGAATGTGTCAATTGGATAATCAATTAGCTTAATTTTAAAAGTGGCAGCCAGGGAAGAATAAATGGGAAAGATGCAACTGAAAATTGTTTAGTCTGCAAGTCACATCAGAAAGATGTCTGTGTCAGCATTATGCCATGCTTTGGTCTCCAAAATTTAGGCAGGATGTGGAAAATCTGGAGAGGGTCCAGAAGTAAATAGGAAGGCTGAATGAAGAGGGAGAAAGGGATGCTATGAAAGAAGGCAAGAAGAATTGTGGGCTTTTCAGTGTTTAATATCCCAATGCCTAAGAGATTGTGGAAAGTAGAGT
>PVHP010021536.1:0-29303 GCA_004024765.1 Zapus hudsonius | reverse complement strand
CCCTGTATGACTGTGGTGGCTCATCTCATGCCAGGATCTCATCTTTCTGCCTGCAGTCGGTTGGTAGGGATTATATGGGCCACAGCTCCCTCACTGTATCCTGAAAAATACAAACACAATCTCCATTGGAGAATGAGGTCAGTATCCATTAACAAATATACAACGATCTGGGTTACTTAGCTTCTATTTTTAAAAGCCTCCCCAGCAGTCACTCGCGTAGTGCATCTTTTCTTGGTAGCCCAAGAGTATGTGATCCGTTGCATATCGCCCTGAATCCCCGGTTCCAATCAAGGGTTCCCCCTCACTGAGTGGAATATTTGGCCGAATTTAATAGCTATTGATTGTCTCTCCCAGGCTCAGGCTCCTCCATTTCACACGTGCTCCTTTTCGTGGTTTCCTTTCCTCTCCCAGTAGGAGGTGTGGTCAGCCTACTCGTAGCCTCAGACTGTATTTCATGCCAGTGGTCTGTTTACACCAGCTGTCGTTGTTCAGCTTCCCCTGGCAGTTTGTGTAGTGTCTTCCATCACTGCACTAACTGCCATCTGGGATCTGATTACCATTCCAGGCCTCGTTCTGCATATTTCTTTAGAACTCAATGTAGAATATGGTATGGCAATAGAGGGAGGTACCCTTTAATAGCCTTTCTCTTGCAGTGTTCATTCTTGGGAGTCAGCCAGCCTATGAATAAATTTGAAAGATTTTATTTTGTGCTTAGATCAGTAGTCTCTCTTGAATTCTCATATGGTGTATGATACAGGTCTAGTGCTACTATTTTTAGAATATAGTCAATTGTTCTGGCACTATTTGACATTTTTTATTCCATTGTCTGTGCTTTGTTGCCAGTTGACTATTTGGGTTTATTTCTGTTTGCTTCCCTTGCCATGTACTTTTCATTCTTTGTCTTCCTGTTCCTAATTTTTCTGGTTTTTGTTTCGAGTTTCTCCTATTTTCTGATTCTTTCTCCTTCTGGCCCTATTTTTCCCATTTCATTTCGCAAAATGAAGTATGTCAGTTGTATTAGTTGAAGTCTTATGCATGATATTTTAGCTTGAAATAGGTATAAATAATTTGTATTTTACTTGTAAACAAAGTTGACCTTTTAATTGCACCTTAACTAACTTTTCTCAGTGAGTTAGTGATGTTAAGGATAGATGGTGATCCCTCTTTCCAAACAGTATTTTTCAGAAATTTTGCAAAAGGCACTACTCCCCCTGTATTATGGCTTCTTTAAAGAAGCATTTAGGGCGGTTTACATTTGACATGCTGAGGGAAGTTATCATTTTCTTTTTTAAGATTATGCTTTTATTTCATTCATTTATGTTTTTTAGAACAGTCACCATTGCTACTGATCTCACACAAAACAATTTTGGAAGCAGCTTAATAATACAGTACTTCTTTAAAGATAGGTTTTGACTTACTGATACGCCTGTGGTGCTGCTGGTTATCTGAACCCAGCCCACTAGACAGGTGTTCTGTCACTGAGCTCCATATTCTCAGCCCTGAAATTATTTTTAACAATTGAAAAGCGTAAGAAAATTGGATGTTGGCATTTAAATAAGATAAAATGGTACTAGAATGGAGTTTTCTTCACTTTGATGATTTTCCTTGGCTTTTTTCAAAATGCAGAATGTTTCCACAATTGTCCCCAGTATTACATAGAAACACAGCTCTCATGTCCACCACTCCTTAGCATGTGCCACTGCATTTTAAATGAGGCTTTTTAGAAAGCTTGTGGGGGAAGATATTTTCATGCTGCCTTTCTCCCCTCTGCATTTCTGTTTGCATTTCTCCGATTTTTATTAGTACTATGCAATAGTTTGAAGACATTCCCAAAAAGTGCTGGATCAGGATTGCCTGGCATAGTTAGTATCCTAGTAAATAATAGTTATCTAGAATAGAGTAGCTTACTTCTTTCACAAAATAGCCAATTGCTTGCCATTTTACTTTGTTTGAACTGTGACCTTTGTCCCTATAGATAAAGGGAGGCCCCTCCTTTTCAAAAATGCTAATACAAAAGCTAGTAGTTAACCCTCTCAGCCCTGCATTTGCCTGAAGTTGTGAAGGAAGCAATGATTTGGGGCAGAAACTTGTTGAAAATTCCAAGCAGAGGCCATAGAAGCATAAGGTGCATCTTACACACCTGAATTTTATTGTCATTTTCTTTCCAGCCTTGTGCAGCAGTTGCTCTGGGTTAAACTTCAGGCCAGTTTTCTGTTTTTAAAGCACAGCTGCTGAAGTATGTTTCCTAGCCTTTGGGCTGTTTGGAATTAATCCCACCCTTCCCCCACTGAGCACACCCTCTTGCAATCTCCTGAGGTTTGCTATTCTTTGGCACATTGGCTCTTTCTCTTGTTTTCCCCACAGAGTCCCATCTCATCTGGAGGCAACCAGCCCCTTGCTTTTCCTGCTTCAGGGAGGTACCAAGATTCTGCAGTGCTGCTCCAACTGCCTTCTACCTAGACCTTGAGCTGCTTTCTGGATACCTGCATATTCAAGAGCAAGCACACATCTCCACTGCAGTATTCCTTCCTGTGTCCTGTGTTTTCCTTTTACATACTTGTTGCTCTCCACCCTTGCACAATGCATAAAGGATGGAAAAAGTACTGCAGCCCGAAGTCTTTGATTGAGGCCTCAATGGATGAATACTTAGGCAGTTTAGGGCTGTTTCGAAAGCTGATTGCTAAAGATGCCTCTTGCCTCTTTCGTGCTATTTCTGAACAGGTAAAATGATAGATATGTCTGTCTTGTACAAGTTTTCAGAGTTTAGGGTACACTATGCTGTAGTAACTAATCCTGTGGCCTACTAAAAAAAAATCATTTTGCTTCTTGGTAAAAACATCCAGGCCTGCCTAAAAAGAGGCTATATCTTCTCAGTGCAGACTGTGCAACAGTGCTGATGAACCCAAAAGTACTTCTTTATCATGGCAAGCTTTTCAGCTTTTTTAGGCTAGTTTGTAGCGGAGGAGGGATTGTTAAGGTGGGTTTAGAGAAACTGCAATCACAATCCTTTATAACCCCCCCCCCAATTTCCTCTGGTGTTTTATGTCTTTAAAGAAAAAAAAAGGAATTTACAGCAGCCTGGAACCCTAAGAAAAGGGGAGAGGACAAAAACCGAACCATTATCTCTCACTAAAGATAAAAATTTTAAGATAAAGCATAGCTTCCCAGCCCTTTGGCTTAGATCTTGTGGAGTAACAGTAGGACTTAATTTCTTTAATTCCAACATGTGTTGTGGATTGGGAAACGTGTCCAGTTCTTAGTCTTGATTTAAAGCTTCTATTTCAAATATATTGTCAATGAACTGCTCTTTTCTTAGTTGTTTTACAGTCAGATCCATCATTTACAAGTCAGGAAGGCTTGTGTTACATATATGAAAGAAAATCAACAATCTTTTGAGTCTGTAAGTATAGTGTATATACCCTTGAGAGAGTTACTGGTAAGGGCAAAAAGTTTATAGTATCCATATATAAAAATTCTGTCATTTTTTTCCCTCAGTAACAAATATATAATTCCCATCTGGCTTCCCACTAGCTAGCATGCTTCTATGCCTCTCACAGAATTAGCTTGTTTTGTACTCAATTATTTGAAAACTAATCCTGGCCTGGTGGTGCATGCTGCAAATCTGAGCACTTGTCTGTAATTCTTAACAGTCTTGAAGCTGAAGCAGGAGAATTGTGAGCTGTAGGCCAGACTAAGCTATACAGTGAGACTGTCTCAGATACACACATGAAATTCAGAAATACCTTTATCTTTCTCACTTCTTTCCTCCTGAACAAAACAAAAAAGCCCTAAAAAGTTAACTGCTAGTTTTGTCAAACCAGTGTGTTCTTGAACAATTCACAAAACATTTGACTCTGCTAATATTTTAAAATGTACATTTTAGTCCTATACTCAGTAGTCCTCAGCTAATTTGAAGAGTCTTGTAACCTGAATTGTAAGGAAACACTGGTTTTGTTTTAAAGGCATGTGCTACCATGCCCAGCTCAATATTTTTATTTATTTTCAAGCAGAGACAAAGAAGAGAGTGAGTGTGGGCATGTCAGGGCCTCCAGCCACTGCTAATGAAATCCAGATGCATGTGCCACATTGTGCAGCTGGCTTTATGTACTAGGGAATGGAGCCTGGGTTGTTAGGCTTTGTAGGCAAGCATCTTACTGCTGAGTCATCTCTCCAGCCCAAATATATATTTTATTTACGTATTTGCAATGGGAAGGAGAGAGAATGAGTGTACCAGGGAACAAATTCCAGATGTGCTACTTTGTGCATCTGGCGTACATGGGTACTGGGGAATTGAACCTGGTTTTTTAGGCTCTGCAGATAAGCACCTTACTTGCCTACATCACTTTTTAACATGATAAATTATAATTGGAGCTGTGCCCTTAATGATCTGTAGTACCAGGCTTGCCTTGAACTCAACAATCCTCCTACCTTTGCCTCCCTAGTGCTAGTATTTAAGATATGCACCACCATGTCTGTCGAGTAATTCTAGTTTTGACCTACATGTATGCATGCAACTGCCTTCAAAATTAGTACCACTTCAAAATTTTGTGACCTGGGCTTTTTTTTATTTTTGAAACTAATGAAATTTTCTTTAAAGTTTCTTTAATTTTGTGTGCTGTCAAATTTCAAAGACTTACAGGTGTTAGGCTTGCTTGATATATGAAGATTGTTAAGGTTAGTTAAATTGACATTTTAAAAGAAACGGGAAGGTATAACCAGAGTGCTAAATTAATACGTAGACAAACAAGGATGAACCACTGAGGTTTTTTTTTTTCTCCACCCTAAACTTTAATATTTATGAAGATCACCTTCAGATGCTGTGCAAAGTAGTAACTTAATGCCATAATTCCTAAGATGAACAAACTAATCATTAGAGTGTTATATTAAGTATATAATCAGCTCTTTGGTAATGGTCTATATTTGATTAAATTGTTTGTTTTTCTTTATTTTTGAAGTATGTGGAGGGATCTTTTGAGAAATACCTGGAGCGGTTGGGAGATCCTAAGGTAACATCGTATATGTTAAAAAAAAAAAAGAAAAAGATAAATTAAAAAAAATAAAACAATAACTTAAATGATTCATTCTTTTTTGTGACTATAACCAGACATAAGATATTTTCTTAAATGGTCAACTGTGTTGAATGAAACAGTTGCAATGAAAAAAGGCTGAATATAAGAACTATGCTAATAATCTAATCTGAAGGGTTAATGAAACTACACACTTTTGGGAAAAGGAACATGTAGAAATCTTAAAACCTCACTTTAAGGGGCATGAATGTTTTTAATATTAGTGTTTAAACAATTTACTTGATTTGTAGTTAATCTTTTGTGTAAGAGTAAAATCCATAACCATTATTTAGAAATAATTTATGTAATAAGATTAGTTTCTTTTTCTATACTTAAGCAATACATTTTCTAAACACCCAACATCCTGTGTATTCTTGTTCTAGTTAAACTATTATGCCATTGAAAGTTCTCATACTGTCATTATTAATAGCTAAGAAGAAACTTGGTCTATTGTTTTGAGATCAGTTTATATTGTTGAGTTGCTATCATATTCCAATATTCAGAACAAATAACAGGGTGTTTGATATATATAACTATTCTATCAAAACAATGCTAAATAGCCCCCAAAAGTTGAGGGGGCTTTTATAAAAACTTCATAGTTACAAAAAATTTATTTAAAAAAGTTTTTAAAAACTTATTAGTTACAATTTTTTTAAACTGTACTGTTTGTTTAGGAAAGTGCTGGCCAGCTGGAAATATCGGCTCTTTCTCTAATATACAAGTAAGTCTCATGAGAGAGAGAGAGAGAGAGAGAGAGAGAGAGAGAATGAATATATGTAGGGCTTCTGTTAAAATCCCTTTAGGACTGGATGCATTTGAGAATGAATACAATGTAGAATGAAAGCACCTAAGCAAAGTCAATTTGATAATATTCTTGGTTGAGAACCTTGTTTCTAATTTTGTCCTTCTAGTATGTATGTCTGTTTGAATGGAAAAATAAAGCGACTTTAAGAAGCCAGGAGTGTTTGTGCATACTCTAAGGGGAGGGTGTGGCAGAGGGATCCTGAGTTTGATTGCATGCATGAGTTAATAGCCAGACCTTGTCTCAAAACCAAGAAACCAACCCTCAAAATACCAAATGACCAGTATTTCATGTTGAAAATCAGGATTTCATTCTCAAAAAATAATTGAGTATTTTAAGTTTGTGCTCCTTTTTTATGTGTTCTCATTGAATGATATCACATCCAATAACATTGGTTTGGAGACCAGCAAAAAAAAAAAAATCTTAGTTATTCCAATGGTTTGTGATCCTTCAAAGGGTCACAGTATGTTTTTGGTATCAAAATTTTCTGGGGAAATTAAGTAAAGTCTTCGACAGCTTGTCAGTATGAAAACAAGGGTGGGAAGAAGATGAGAAAACAACTCCTCTGTTGATTTAAAAATTCTGTAAAGTTGCAAAAAATTCCATTTTAGAAACTTGTAGGGTTTGGAAGATAGCCAGGTACTACAGGTTCAGGGCTGGTGTGAATCTTACTCATCTGAGGAGTGTGATCTATGTAAAACTCACAGTTCTTAGCTTGCTGAGATGGGGGATATTTTGAAAGAGTCAAAAATCTCTTAAGAGTTATTTATTCAAATCTGTGTTTTACATTCTGATCTATTTGTATGAAATCCAGTAAAACTTTCAGATAAGATGTTGAGCAGGTTACTTAAATCAACAGCTTTTAAATTGGCCTCCTACCCATTTTTGTGTGTTCCTTGTGCTAAGAATGATTCTTGTTTTTTTTTTGACAGTGAGTGTGTCTGTAGTCCAGGCTGGCTTCAAACTCATTATGTAGTTAAGGATGACCTTGAACTTCTGATCCTCCTGTCTCCACTTCTTGAGTGCATGGATTATAGATATGCTTCACCACACCTCATCTGGTTTTATATTATGCTTAAGGTCAAACTCAGGACTTCATGCATGCTAGATAGGCACTCTACTCACTGAGTCACATCCCCAGCCCTAAATTTTTTTAATGCTTAAAATCAATGCTTTGTTCCATTTAGAAATTATATGAAATTCAAATTTCAGTGTCCATAAATAAAACCATATTATTGAAGTACAAACATGCTTATTCATGTATGTGTGGTCTATGCCTGCTTTCATGCTACAAAATCAATGCTGAATACACTGTATGGAAGAGTTCAATTTGCTAAACTCCTATTTAAGTAGAGATTCCTCACAAATTCATATATACAATTGGCAGTTTGTTTTATTTATTCCTCTTTCCTTCAAGTGAAGATGCTTTTCTCTTATGAATGGCTAGATATCTACCTTGAGTCATCGTTTAGCCTTTAGATGATTATAAATCACACTAAACATGTACTTATTCAATATGAATAAGGTAGACAGCTTAATAGCAAAAGTAATTGTTCTATTTATACTGTTATTTTTCCCACCCACCTTTTTTTTTCCTGTTCAGTCGAGATTTCATTCTTTATCGCTCTCCTGGAAAACCACCAACTCCTATCACAAGTAATGGCTATGATGACAAGGTAAGAAGATAAGTGAATGTTGAGTAAAGTAAAATTGAATGATGCTGCTGGCTTGACAGGATGTAAGAAGTAACCTTTTCACCTAACTAATGAAGCAAATAGCAGTCTGACGTTATAACGTTCTATGCTGTCAGCCCTTTCCTCTTCATTTAGTCATCCTCATTGATGTTAGCCACCTCTCCAAAAAGATCTACTCTTGCTACTCTGCTGTAATAGAAAAAGAACAAACCTAACACACTAATTGGCTCCTCATTGACCAGAAGATTATGTTTAATTTCGTTGCTTTGGTATACATATCATGCTTCCATATAGTCTAGCTTTCATACTTTCTGTTCTTTTGTACCTGAGTTTCAGTTCCTTTACATTGTCCCAAGTCACTTGAAGTTTGTTCTATCCTAATTTTGTACCCCTAGTCAGTTTCCAAATAATAGAATTTTAATAGTCAAAAGTTTGATTTTAGGAAGAAACATCCTTGGAAAAAGTTTTCTACTTCACGCCATACAAAAATATCCACATTAAAATAACTTAGAGATCCATTCCTAAGCCCACTAAATCAACATGAAACAATAATAAAATGGACAAAAGTTTACTGGATGAGCCTTAAACAAATGTGTGCACTTACATATGTAACTAATACTTTCATACTTTTAAGAATCTTTATTTGAAAATTTTTGAGATATGGGAGAGAGAAGTAGGGAGGGAAGAGAGATAGAGAGGGAGAATAAGAATGGATATGCTAAGGCCTCCTGAACCTGTAAACAAACCTTACATGCATGTACCACTTTGTGCATCTGGCTTTACTTGAGTAATGGGGACTCAAACCTGGGTCATCAGGTTTTCAAGAAAGTGACTTTTAACTACTAAGCCATCACTCCAGCCCACATTTCGCTTTTTCGAGGTAAGGTCTTGCTCTAGCCCAGGCTGACCTGGAATTCACTGTGAAGTCTCAGCGTGGCCTTGAACTCTTGGTGATCCTCCTACCTCTGCTTCCCATGTGCTGGGATTAAAGATATGTGCCATATGCCCAGCTCCAGCCCACTTTTTATTGACAATTTTCATATATGTAAATAATGTGGTTTGATCATAATCCACTCATTTCCTTTTGTCCCACTTCCACTGAATCTCTTGTTTTCAGCTAATTCCTTTACTGTTTTGATTTTTTTTTTTTTTTTGCCCTCCACCAATGATGAAATGCTGATGGGATTAATAGTATTCAGGTGTTGTGCAGGTAGTGATAGTCACTGAGGGGTAATACATGCAACAGCCACTTCATTTCTGGAAGAAGGCATTTCAGAGCACTCCTACCCATTCTCTGGTTCTAACATTCTTTTCACTCTTCTCTTGTCTTTTTTCCTGAGCCTTGGAGAGGACCATTAGACTTCTTCATTCTTACCCCATTTCCCTCATCCACCCACCCTGCCCCACTCTGGTTAGTGTGCTTTCTACACCAGAGTTGTCGTTATGCCTTTCAAGTCTTATGAATCTCATTGCTTCTCCCACCCTTTCTTAAATTCTTTTTTAAAATTTATTTAATGCCTGTATTATGAATAAGTATATACATTGTATGAGCAAATATGTACACATACTAGATCTGTCCATAGGTTAGGTTTTCTTCCCATGGTCCTGTTTCTATTTTCCTGACCTGTATACACACATAAAAATTTACTTTCAGATTCCATATATGAGAGAAACCATGTATTTTTCTTTCTGACTGGATTATTTTGCCTAACTTGTTATCTCTACTTACCTATTTTCCTGCAAATGTCAGGATTTCATTCTTTATGGCTGACTAAAGCTCCATTTAGTTAGTATGTTTGATATTTTCTTCATCTTTCAGTGGACATTTAGGCTGGTTCCATTTCTTAGCTGTTGTGAACAGTACAGCTTATCTGTTGTATAGAATGGCATAACTATTTTATCCTGTACTTCTGTGTTTGTTTTTTTGAGGAAACTCTACACTTATGTGTCTGCACCAGTTTGGACTCCTACCAGTAGTTTACATGCTGTTTTTTTTTTTTTCTCACATCCTTATCAACATTTTTTTGTTACTGTTTGTTTTCTTGATAACCATTCTGACTGAGGTGAGATGGAATCTCAAACCTGTTTTAATTTGTGTTCTTCTGATGGCTAAGTATTTGAACACATTTTCAAATATCTTATTAGCTATTTGTATTTCTTTGGAGAAAAGTCTGTTTAGTTCATTTGCCCATTTAGATTTGAAGTTTTTTTCCTTGGTGTCTTTTTTTGTAGTTTTTTTATATTGTACATTTTCAGAATCTTTATTATGCATAGTTAGGTTCACTATATGAGCAAATAATATGTTGGTATCCCCAATTTCCCTCCTTCCTGTCCCCAATCAGCTGGGTATCCTCCTCCATGGACAAACTGGCTCAGTCCATGGGGCAGGGGGTTTTGGATAGCCTAGGAGTCAACCAGTTCCACCCCCCTTTGTATGTTGTTACTGAGGGAGGGCAATGTCACTGGAAATTCTCCACCATGGCTCTTAAATTCTTTCTGTCTCCTCTTCCACTATCTTATTTGTGGTTGGCAAAGAATTTTATCAGTAGGCTCTCTCTTCCCTCAGGTGATTGTTTCCTTTGCTGTTCAGAAGCCCTTTAACTTGATGTCATCCATTTGGGGTTATTTCCTATGCTATCAGAGTCCATTTCAAAAAGTTTTTGCCTAGTTCTATATCTTGAGGTGTTTCCCCAGCTGTTTGAAAATCCAGCTCTTAGATTAAGGTATTGATCTATTTTAGTTTGATTTTTGTACAAGGAGCAATATGGATCTAGTTTTCTTCTGAACAACCTGTGGTGAAAAGGCTGTCTTTCTAGTGTATGTTCTTGCCACCTGTGTTGTAAGTTACATGGCTTTAGCTGTATGGCTCATTTTTGAGTCCTCTTACTTTGTTGTTCATGTCTGTTTTGTGTCAATACCATGCAGTTTTTGTTAGTGTGTACTCAGTATTATCATTCATGAGCACATATTGTGGTGGATTCTCTCCTCCCCTTATTGAGGTAGGGTTTCACTCTAGCTGAGGCTGACCTATAGTCCCAGCCTGGCCTTGAACTCACAGCTATCCTCCTACCACTGCTTCCCATGTGCTGGGATTAAAAGCATGCACCACCATGCCCAGCTAGCTACCTTTTCTTTTTTAGTAGTACTGAGAATCATATGTAGGGTCTTGTGCATGGTAAGTTGGTACTCTCCCCTGAGTTATCCTCAGAGAACATTTTGTTTTCCATAAAACATTGTTGCTCCTTTTGTGGTTCTGGCATTGAACCCAGGGCATCATGTATGATAGGAAAGCTCTCTGACTTTGAGCCTTACTCTCAATACTAGGCTGTTAAGATTTAAGTTTGAATTACTTGTATTTTCAATAATGATTTACTAAAGTTAGTGGTTATTATTAATGAACCTTCCAGCCTATATGTTGAAGGTGAAATAAATGCTTAATACCACCACTGTAGTACTTTTATGTTGAATTACCTCTGCATTCTACATTATTTTCATTTTCCTAAATGTATGCAGTATCAATGTGAGTGCTACTGAAAGCTATTCATTTTTACTCACCACAAAGCTCTATATTTTTTTGTGTTCTTTTATATAGTCTACATATTAATCTCCAGTCATGTGTAAGCTGGCAAAGATTTTATTCCTTTCTGTAGGCTGATACAAGTGTGCATGCATGTGCATTGCTGGAGACTGACCTCAGGGCAGTGGACACAATAATCAAGTCCTGTAGTGCTAAACTACTTGCACTGACCAAGCCAGATTTTTCCCCCACTTTGAATTGCTCTTTTTTCATGCTTGATTCAAGACAGTTCATTTAACAAAACTTAAAAATGTTTTAGACCTATTGTGTGAAAAAGTTTCAGCAAAGGACCGACCATTCAGTGAAAAATTTTAGTTAAACATAGCCTTTGAGTTTTTTTAAACATACTATATTGAAGGAATCTGCTAAAAAGCTAACACCTTGTTTTTGTATGCATATCAGCATTTTAATTCACTGAGAACTTGTTTTATGGCAATGTCATTCCTATATGGTATATTTCTATTTAGTACAGTAGATAAGTATCCTTTTGAACAAATTAAATGATACTCTTTTTCACCCTTAGTCTGAGTTTGGGTTACTTGGGTATTGGAATATTTAATATTATTTTCTCAATCACTCTTGGAAGTTAAGATCGGACTTTTGACATGCTAGGTTTTCTGTTATGCTTTGTAATTCATTTTGTAAAAGTTTAATCTTAATGCAAATTTGTGAATCAGGACTTGTTCAGTGTATTCAGAGAATATAATTGAGACAGTATAACTGTAGTAGTGATTTTAATCTTGACATTTAAAAGTTACTTTTAAGAAAGTTTATTAGATATAGCTTGTATTTTATTGTATTTAGATTTTTTTTTTTAAATCGCTTCTACAAATAATGAATCTGTTTAATCAATTCTGATTACTGGCTTACTTTGATGATTGGAGGACATGTAATATTAACTTAATTGTTCTGCATTTTTTTCAGGTTATACTGTGTTATTCAAATAATGGTCATTATGATTCTGTATACTCAAAACAATTTCAGTCAGCTGCAGCCATCTGTCAAGGTATATAAAGGCCTTATAAATATTTGAGTGTGATTTCAAATGATTTGTTGTCTGTCAGTAAGCTGAAAAACATTGTAAAACACTTTCCATTGAAAGCTGTGTTGGTACCTATATGCTGCTATATTATGATTATCTTCACATTGTTACAGAAGTTTTCTTTTTGACAATTTGGCCTCTTTTGTTCCTTCAGCTATATTGTATGAAATTCTGTATAAGGATGTATTTGTTGTGGAGGAAGAAACGTTGAAATCTGCAGTTGAGTTGTTTCGAAGCAGTTCCAGGAGAAACAGAAACAATGCTCTGCCTAAAATTGTAGAAGCCCGTTCTGATCATGAGAGTTCAACTCAGGACAGGTAATAGTGGGGTTGCCAATGACATGATAACCATTTTTCATATTTCTCTGAATCATCTTAATCTGAAAGTGGAAATACCCTGATTACAGAGTATACACCCATAATGGATGTTAAAGATACATATTTTTTACTACAAGAATATATTGTTCAAGTCTCAGACTTTAGGGGTTCTTTTTTTTTTTTTTTTTTTTTTTTTTTTTTTTTTTAAATTTATTGTCCATAATGAGTTACAACATTTAGTGGGCAAACAATGAGTTGTTATCCCCAATTCCCCACTGCCCTCCCCTCCCCAGTCCGCTGGATAACCTCCTCGATTGGTCGTCTGGATAGGGGTTCTGTTAAAAATCACAATCCAGTTTGTTTTGTTAGAAGAGAGTTTAGAATGAGTTGAATATTTCTAAAATTTTATTTACATACTACTCATTGTTTATGATAGTAGGCTTCCTGGGATTATCATCTTAAAATCTGAGATCAGATTTTGGAATTGCTTAAATTTTTTTTTTTGTCAAATAGTCTGTTGGCCATAAGTTGAGAGAACCAGCTTTGTTGTTTTGAAATGCTAACAGATATACATTCAAAGACTCAAAATCTGAAGCAAGCAGAGAAAAGTTAATAGCTGAGCAAGCAAGCAGGTATTTCTCTAATCAAAAACTTGGGGTTTTAGATAAGCTGAGTGTTGTCTTTCTGACTTCTAGTTCTGTCTAGAAATTCATAAAAGTTTCTTGTCATTCAGGTGTTTTAGCTTTAGCCATGTAGTTCTGTTTTTTCAACATTTAATGTTTCCATACTTTTTAATTTCGATGGGAAAGAGTTTTTTAAAGCTTATTTAGGAACCATAGAAGTGGCAATCATTTATCAGACTAAACATTACTTCATTTTTCACTAATTCCTTAAGGACTTCAAGTTTATGGCAGCTATATTTGGTAGGAAGGAAATATTACCATAGACTTCCCAGGAGGATTTCTGTGATTTTGAGGCCACCCTGAGACTACATAGTTAATTCCAGGTCAGCCTAGGCTAGGGTGAGACCCTACGTTGGAAAAACTAAAAATAACTTGACTAATTTTTAAAAACTATTTTACTACTGAGTGGTAGCATAGTTGTGAGACACAAGGAAAATGATTGCCACATTTACATAAGCTCTTTGCTTTAACTCTTTTCAATTAGGATTGAAGGACGTGGTGCCTGCCTCAGTATTGAAAATACACCACAAGGCTGTCCTCAAAGACCAGAAGAATCAAAGGTTTGATATTTTCTCAGGCAAAGAATTTTCAGGTCTGGAGAGACGGCTTATCAGTTAAGGCATTTGCCTGCAAAGCAGGACATGAGTTCAATTCGCCAGTACCCATGTAAAGCCAGATGCATAAGGTGGCACATGTATGTGGAGTTCCTTTGCACTGGTTGGAGGCACTGGCATGCCCATTCTGTGTCTGCCTCTCTCTTTCAAGAGGGGAAATAATACTTTCTATGTAGGCATAAAAACAAGTAGGCTTTAAGTTTGAGACTAGTTGAGTAGGACAAATGCTATTATAATCTATTTGTGCTCCAAGTGCTGGTAATGGTAGGATATTATTTAATATAGTGAAATTCTTGGAAAGCAGAAGAAAAAATGGTAATTCCTTTGGGAATTATAACAGAATTTGACAAATTTTTGTAGGTGATTTTAGAATACAGAAATGCTTGTACATAGTAAAATAGCACTTGCTGATTATATTTGACTGAGTTTCTAATCCTGTGTTTTGTGTTATATAGATAATATGTGTCCTGGGTTGTGTGGGCTGCTCTAGACAATATTTCTTACCTGCCATCAAACCATGTTAGGTTATTAGGATTTTGCTCTTTCAATCTCAATTTAAAAATACATGGTCAAATTTATTGTGCTACTTCTAATGTTATTAAAGAAGGAAAAATAGGAATACACAAATTTTTAAAAAGAAAAAAAATAATTCTTCTTTTCTCAGAAGGACGAGTTCCAAGATGGTGAATTTGTAATATGACAATTTTTGTTTTAGCTTCCAGAAAGTCTACCAAAGATGCTATTCCCTTTTAAGGTCCTGAAAGCTCTGGATCCGGAAATCTATCGTAATATAGAATTTGATGTTTGGTTGGACAGTATAAAAGGTAATGAATTACCAACAGGGTGATTTTGAGTCCTGGCATACCCAGGAGATAATCTTGCAAAGTGTTTTTTGTGACAAATTCCCAGTTTGAATTTATCTGTTTAAAAGTACAAAATTATTTGTCACAGTGACCGTAGTAATTACCCATCAAGAGTATTGGAATGATCCTTTTGGACTACTTCTATTGATAACATTATTAACAACACTCTGGTAAATTGGGAAATTAAATGATGTAAAATAACAAATTATTTCAAATGAGCTTTAATCTTTATCTTTAAATAGAAGTTCAAAAATCAGATTACATGGAGTATGCTGGAAAACATTACTCTTTGGGAGACAAGTGTCAGGTTAGTTTTTTCTTTTTTAAGTTTTTGTTTTAATAAAATTTTTTGTGCTAATTAGATGTAAGCCAGTATCTGTTTCCTCCATTGACCTAGAGTAGCCATCATAATATCGGTTACTCTACAAAAGTAGACATTAAATTCTATTTGTGGGAAAAGTTGTAGTTTCATTTTTGCCAAAATAGATTTGTCAGCCGACAACACTTTATTAGTATGTTTTTCTATAGATGTATCATTGTGCTTTCTTTCAGGTTTACTTGGAATCAGGTGGAAAACATTATAATGCTCATATTCAAGAAATTGGAAGTGAGAAAGATTCAGCAACAGTTTTTATTGAAGAATTGGCAGAAAAGTAAGAATATAATAATTTAAGTGATCTAAAATCTTGGTCTCCTAGTTCCTTTTCATAAAATTGAGTCAATTAATAGATACTAGTAAAAGATCACAGGCAAGGGAAAAAGTTTTATCTGCTGGCCCAATTACTTTGGATTACGAAAGCATCTGTTGAAGTGTGGAATTGTAATGTAGGTGTCCCACATAGAAATGCCAAATCCTAGACAGTGGCCAAGTTATTAGAACTACTAAGTACATCAAAATTTTGGTATACAACTATTCATAGTAATTTGAAAGTGGATTGCTGAGTTTCTGCCAGTATCAAGACAAGTTGCTATAGTCATTTTTAAATTTTAATGAATATCTTTTGAAAGCAGATTAAGCCTAGTCTAATAAATTTGTGATTCAGTAATCCTGAGGTAGGACCCCAAAATTTGAATTTTTAGCAAGTTTCCATGTGATACTAATGCTATTAGTTTAACTCAAGATACATATTAGACTAGTTTATGGTGACTTAATCCAAAAATACTTAAGTAAATTTCTCTCTCATTTAGCATGTCCATAGTGAATCAGTTAAGGAGGACCAAAATAATAGAGGCTCTGGATTTCTTTTTTTCTTTTTGGTACTGAAGATTGAATGTTGGGCTTTGAACTTGCTAGGTAGGTAGGCACTTTACCACTGAGCTCTATCTCCACCTCTTGCTTTCACTTTTGGTTTTGAGATAGGGTCTCATTAAATTGCTCCAGCTGGCATTAATCTCATGTCACAGTCTCCTTAGTATATGGGAATATAGGTCTGTGCCACTTGTCTTGCATGGAGGTTCTAGATTTTTTTGTTTGTTCATTTAGTTTGGATTTTTTGAGGCAGAGTCTCATTGTAGCTCAGGCTGACCTGGAACTCAGTTTGTAGCCCCAGGGTGGCTTCTAATTCATCTCAATTCTCCTAATCATGCCTAGATTAGGCTCTGTTTTGAAACATGATTTTATGATTACAGACGAGAAAAAATGAGAGCATGAAAGTCCACTTGCTGCTCCTTAAAGCATTTCACTTTTGTGTGTATGTGTGTGGTGTGTATCCTTGTTTGTGTGTGGGGGGGTGCCCACATACATGTGTGCATGTTCATGTGGAAGCCACAGGACAGCCTTGGGTATTATGTTCAGGAACACTGTATACTTCATTTTGAGACAGGATTTCATTGGCTTGGCTATCACCAATTAGGCTAGATTGGTTAGCCAGCAATGTCCAGCTTGCTACCTGTCCTCCACCTCCCCAGCACTGGGATTATGTGCATGCTGCCATGCCTAGTATTTTTACATGGGTACTGGAAATTGAACTCAAGTCTTCAAGCTTGAGAGGCAAGCACTTAACCCACTGAGACATCTCCCCAGCCCAAAGCATCTCTTTTTATGATCAAAGTAAGTGATTTATGTAGCCACAGCTGATGTGAGTGCTGTCAAGGCACTGTTGATCCTCCTTCAAGGAGTGGCTGCAAATCTTTGTGAACTAATACAGTCTACCACAATCTTCTGGATATGATAGGTACTGCCAACACTCTGAAATTATACAAACTACATTTAAGTGTTCTAAGAAAAAAATCAAATGAACAGGGAAGCTAGTGTGAACAGGTTTAAAGAAAATGTATTTGGAAATGAATGAGGACTGAGATATGTGCATAGAATACGAGTTAATTTTTTTTTTGTTTTTTTTTTTGTTTTTTGTTTTTTGTTTTTTGAGGTAGGGTCTCACTCTAGCCCAGGCTGACCTGGAATTCACTCTGTAGTCTCAGGGTGGCCTTGAACTCATGGTGATCCTCCTACCTCTGCTGGGATTAAAGGCGTGCGCCACCACGCCCGGCTACGAGTTAATTTTTTGTTACAATGGATTTGTGATGTCTTTAACTTTAAGGCATGTGGTTCCACTGGCTAACTTAAAACCAGTTACCCGAATGACATTTGTTCCTTCCTGGATTGGCCTGCCAAGTCAAAAAGGAAGAGGTTGTCAGAAAATAACTGGAGGCTGTTTCCCAGAAATGGGTTTGTATGCTAAAGTGTTTTCTTTTCTTTTCTTTTCTCTTTGTAGCCCCTCCCTATAAATTTATTTTTATTGGTATACAAAGAATTAGGATTTCATTATGTTATATTTCAAACAAATTCTCTTTCTGGTTTCTCCTTTCACCCCCCCCCATATACCCTATCCCTTGATTATCTCATGTTCCTCTTTTATGGTCTTTTATCTTGATTTCATAATCTGTACTTGTAGCCCCTTTTACTTACCAGTACTGTATGCTTTAGAGGGGTGCCATGTGTCAGTTGTAGAGGGTTTATCTTCATAGCACTGCTGTTTTAGGATGGTGATTGCTTTGTTGGAAGGGAAAGGGACTATCCTTTGTAATGTAGCATGATGCTTGGCTTCTGCCCACTAGATGCCATTTGCCCATTGTGCCTGCTTGTTGTAACAAAAATGTCTCCAGACATTTATAGATGTACTCTGCCAGGAAGGGGGACAAACTTGTCTTTGATTAAGAAGCCACATTGCTAGGGATCTTGGTGTAAACTTTGTGGTACATATTTCATGTATTTTCCAAAGAACTAGGAAGACACCTCAGAAGCAGCCAGAGATTCTTAGCATAATTTCTTAGATTATAATAATGTAGGGCATTGGATGATGCAATATTTAAAAAAAAAACTCCCTGTAAGAACGAGAGTGCTGAAATATCCACTGATATAGAAATCTGCTTATTCTGTCATTTCAACTGGAAGATCTAGTACATCTTTGAAAAGCCTAAGAATTTCCTCCTTATATTCATTTGATTTCACCCAAAGAAAAGCTTGAGTTTAAAGAACGATGGTGGTGAGGGGACACTGGAATTCCCAAAATTTTGGTTATACAGCTTATTTTCTCTGCACTTGTCTCCTGAAAGCTATGTCAGAGTTGAGCATGAAGCAGCAGAAGAAAATGTTCAAGAAAGTTCGAGGAAAGGTGGCTTACAGGGGAGACTGCTTCCCACCCAAACTTCAGCATAGTATGCATTATAGAAATGGGCCTTCACTGCATTACTCAAAGACAGCTGGCAATGTTATGTCCAATGAACATTTTTATCCTCACCATTCATCTCAGAGACAAGGTCGGGGATACAGAATGCCCAGGTGAGAATTAATTTGGCTTTTCTGATAATATATATCTTTCTTTTGATCTTGGAAATAACTCCTAGAAAGAATTACAGTAGAACGAAGAGTTGTTTATACTGTGGGCCATTGAGAGCATAGAGCTCATGCACAGTTATTCTTGTCATTTATTGGCAGATTTGTATTCTCATTGTCGATAGCATTGTGAAGCAGTTGAAGAGCTAGCTGCTCAAAGATGAGTGTCATCAGAGTGTCCCTGTGATCGATGGAACTATTATTAATAGGCATAATACCAGTGCACAGCTCTTTCAAGTTGAATGTTTTCAGAAAGATATATTCTATTTAATTGTAGAGATTGACAAAAATATAGTTTTTTTTATTGTTTCAATTCTAAGGGATTCATCTTTCTTTATAAATAGGCAGAACATTCCAGGTCCTAAACTTGTTTTTTACCCTGCCCAAGGAAAAAGGTGCTACAACACCTATGATAATGTCTCTTATAGATCTCGGTAAGTTTTTCAAGTATTGAAAGTCATAAAAATGGGTGAGGTGGGGTTCATTATTTTCTGTGGAGGAAATTCTTGTGTTTTTCAAAGATGTACTAGATCTTCGAGTTGAAATGACAGAATAAGCTGACAATTTCTGTATCAATGAATATTTTAGCACTCTCATTCTAATAGGGAGTTTTGGTTAACCAATAAATATTGTATCATCCAATCCCCTACATTATTATTTTCTAAGAAATTATGCTAAGAAAATCTGGCTGCTTCTGAGGTGCCTAGAATTCACTATGTAGTCTCAGGGTAGCTTCAAACTCATGGTGATCCTCCTACCTCTGCCTCCTGAGTGCTGGGACTAAAGCTGTATGCCACCATGCTCCACTGTCCTAATCTTTAAAAGGCATCAACTTTGAGATATTTTGTCGAGATTAGAAGCAAGTGACTGTTGTTTTAACTTCCCTTTATTGCTTTCCAAACTATGCTCTTTTAGGAACAATCACCGTCAGATGCAATCTATGAATAAGGAATGCCTGTATAGCTATGTTCCAGAGAATGGTGTGGAAGAAACTCTTATTTATTATGAACTTGAAGAAGGCGATGAGACTGCTTACCCAACTTTACCTGTAAGTGAGCCAATGCTACACTCAAAACCCTTTTGCTTCTTTTTTTTCCCCCATTCCCATGGATCCAACCTAGGGCCTTCCACCTGCAAGGGAAGTGCTTTATCACTGAGCCCTTTGCCCTCAATCCTCACCCTTAATTTTAGGGTTAATGAGTAAATCCTGCTGCAGAAAGCATGAACTTGTTATCTTGGAGCTTTTAAACAGCAGAGAAAAAGAGAGAGATTTTAAAGCTTTTTCCTAAAGGGGATAAAGGTAGACAATCTTGCCTATACACTGGCTAACATTTCTATTTTCTTATTGTTTTATGTAGTTTTTAAAAAAAATTCATTTTCAAGGAGAGGGAGGGAGGGAGGGAGGGGAGAGCCTGCTAGGGCCACCACCTTGTGGGTTTGGCTTATGTGGGGACTGGGGAATTGAACCGGAGCCTTAGGCACTAGAGGCAAGTGCCTTAACTGCTGAGCCATCTCTCTAGCCCTGTAGTTTTGATTTCTGGAGTATAATTTAAAATGTTTACATAGTTCTTTTAAAGCAGCACTTCATTGTGCTAGTTTCTTTAGTCTCAGAACATCCTTATAGCCTTTTTTTTTTTAATGACTGTATTGCTAGAACTGTATGTGTGTGTCTTTGGTACAGAACCATGGTGGTCCTCCTATGATGGTTCCTGACACTTCAGGATACTATGTTGTCAGGCAGGGACATGACCCAGACAAGCATACTTTGAGTTCAGAGGAGACCAATGGCCAGTGTGGAAATGGTGAGTTAATTAATGTTTAGGTTTTTTTTTTAAAAAAAACAAGATTCTTTTGGCATTAATACATTAGAACTGGGAAATAGAATTTTATGGTAGCTTGAAAAAGTTACAAGGATTTTTAAGTTCTTGTCTCAACTTCCTTGGTATTTTAAGATGTCCTGATATTTCTCAAAACAACAGATATCTATTTCAGCGGCCCATTTCGTTGTAATTTATTTAATCTACATATAGAGAATTTTGATTCGATGGGAATTTAGTATGCTAATCACCTATTCTTTATTAGGAAAGTAGTATTCATAGTTATCCTTAATGTTTATATACTTTATGCTTTAATTGTGAATAGTTCTTATTTTATAAGACTGCTGGGAAATAACTTCTTTACCCAAAGAACTTTGCTTGATTTTTAAATATTGTTTAATCAATCCTATTTACCATCCATTCTATTAAGTGATTATAACTAATACAGTCCTTATTGTATCTTTCTGAAAAATATTAATATCTCTTTTATGAATAAGGACATTTAGATTTAAAATACTATGATCTGGCCTTGGCAAATGGCAGCCATATAATATTTTTAACAGCTTTTTATTGAGATGTAGTCTATATACCATACCACTTACTCATTCAGAGAAATACATGCCAGTCTTTTTATAGTGTACTCAAAGTTGCATAATCACCACAGTTTCATCACCCCCCCCCCAAAGAAACTACATACTCATTAGAATCTAATCCTCTTATATACCCAAACTGGATTTTTTGTAAAGATTTATGTATATCTTAACCTCTCACCATGGAGTCTATTTATTTTTAACATTTATTGTTAAATGATATATGCTTACTGAAACAATTCTGGATAAGTGGGTGGCTTAACACATGTGGGGCATTTTGAATGACTTAAATTATTTTCTTGTTACATTATTTCTACTTATAGAATAAAATACAATAGATATTTCTTGAACTGGTAAAAATATAGCATAGGAATTTGTGAAAATTGTACATGCAAGTCAATAGATATGCTTAAAGATACTTAATCTCTGTTTTCTTTTTTAGATGATTGTTTTCTTCTCCTTTTAAAAATGTATTTTAATTATATATATTAGAGAATATGAATGGGCCCACCAGGGCCTCTTGCTGCTATAGATGGACTCCAGATGCATGCACCACTTTATGCATCTAGCTCTATGTCAGAACTGGGGCATTGAGCCTGGTCCATCAGGCTTTGCAAGTAAAGGACTTAACACTGAGCCTTCTGCAGCCTGGCTTTTCCTTTTAACCTGTGAATAGCTTCAAATATGCTTACCTTTTGTGGCATATTTGAAATAACCAAATAGTTGTTCTCATGTTACATCTTGCTGTCTAGATGTTATCTGTGTGGTTGACAAGCGGCATATTTAAGAATCAGATCAACTCTAGACCTTTGAAGTTCTAGTTGGTTAAAGATTGTCTAATTGAATATTGGCTTTGTCTCCTTTTCCATGTTATAGTGACATTAAAACACTTTAGTATGTTGTGCCATCCTTTGATGAGAAATTGATTTTAAGTGTATTGTAGTTTCGTAGTATAACTCAGATAGCTATATAGTCACCACTTGAGTGTTTATTATGTGTCATCCACCATTCTCATTTTTTCCCTTCTATTAACCATTCTTTTTAGTTTTTCAAGGTAATGTATCGCTCTAGCCAAGGCTGACCTGGAATCCATTAGGTAGTCTCTGGGTGGTCTCGAACTTTTAGTGATCCTACTACCTCTACCTCTACAATGCTGGGATTGAAGGCACGTGTACCACCATGCCCAGCTTACTTATCCATTCTTAAAACTTATCTGAACCAGGTACAAAGATTAGGTAACTTGCCTAAAGTCAACTAACCAAACACAGTTCAGAACTAGACAATTATAGCTCCAGAGTGCACAGGCTTAATCAATACTTGGATACAGACTTTGGAAAACTTGGATACAGATTTTTTTCACTTCATTCAACTCTTGAGACCTTGAAGAAATCTGCTGTCTCCAACTTACCCTGTTGCTTCAGTGTCTATTGAATACTATGAAAGCTCAAATCACTTTGAGACATACACAAGTTTTTGTTTTGAAAATATACCCGTAAAACTTGAGAATAAGGGGCTGGGAGGTGGCTCAGTGGTTAGAGGTGCTTCTTGCAAATCTTGCTGGCCCAGGTTCAGTTCTCCAGTACCTACATAAAGCCAGACACACAAAGTAGAGCGTGTATTTTGAAGTCCTTTGCAGAGTCAAGAGGCCCTAGTGTGCCATGCCCATACTCTTGTCTCTCTTTTGCAAATAAATAAAAATTATTTTTAAAATGCTAGCTGTTTGGCTCTGCTGAGTTAAAAAGACATGTAAACACATTTGTATCTTGTTTTTTATAGGAGGATATCATGAAGACTATCTTTATCCTTCAGGTCAGTGAGATACAGTCTACATTTGCCATTATATTGAACTTTCAAACTAATTTAGTGCTCATGTTTTACTTTGGCTTTGTCCTCTAGAAGCAGGGTATGCAACTTCTGGTGCATATACCACAACTGCATCTACAGCAAATTTGGTAGGTATTTAATAATATTTAATACTAATAGTTCCTTTAGAATATGGCACTGTTCAAAGACCTATACATATAAATGGACTTAGATCAGAACAACTGTGAGTCAACTTAATGTTCCCATTTTGTAGTTGAAATACAGAAATTCAATTATCCAAGATCATACCCCTCTTATGAAGTTAATTATTCCTAGTGTGAACTATTATAAGAGAAAATACTAACTTTGGCAGTGATCTTTTAGCGGACTTTATTATGATTTTTGTATTACAATGAGTCATAATTTTCACTTAATCTAACAAAAGTTTGCTTGGTTACACTGCATACACAGTGGAGGTCTTTAGGAGATCATGCTCATAGGGACTAAGTCTGATGAAATCCTTATTCATGAGTTGTAAGACAGAAAAAAGGTTGGTAAATGGTGTACTAGCTGTTATTGTTGTCCACTGTAGATGATACATGCTATTTTCTGTTTCCATTTCACGACCCAGAGCACATCCCTCTGAAGATCCTATTTCTCTGTGCCTAGAAAACAAAAAGTTAAAAATATTTTACTAGCACTTAGAACTATAATAATTTTTGTAGTCAACTTACTCTGTTGCTGTGCAGAAAGAACCCAAGCAAAAGCAGCTTGTGGAGAAATGAGCCTATTTGGCTTATGGACTCAGGTGGAAACTCCATCATGGCAGGGAAAATGATGGTATGAGAAGAGGGGTGGACATCACCTCCACCACAGCACTGCAAACAGTGGCAGGAAGTTGTGCCAAACACTGGCAAGGTGAAGCTAGCTTATAACTCCATAAGACGGCCCCCAACAACACAGCTCCAGCAAGGTTGTAAAACCCAAACTTCCATCAGCTGAGGATCGATCATTCAGATCACATTCATTTGTTTATGGGGGACACCTGGATCAAACCATGACAACATTCAACATGCTTTCCCTCCAATGGGAAGAATTGCTTTCCCTAAGGACGCAACTGGAAAGTTCCATTTAGTGTAGCAACATGTAAATCCCAGAATTTCTGGGCAATATATTGAACTCTATACTGACTGGATCAAGATGACTCTTGATTTTTAAGTCTAAAGCTAAAAATACAAAGTTTGACTCCACCTCTTCCTTGCTGTCCAAATGTCTATGGTGCAGTAGGAAATGAAAATTTGAAGTTTGATTCATGAGTCAAAATTTTGAGGAAACAGTTACTAATTTGTAGCAATTCTGAGATCCTACAGGCATATATTATGAGCCATAAAACTGCATGTTCTAGTACTCCTAATTACTTTAAAGTGTGCCTTTCTTTGGTTATATTCGAAGTAAGAACTGAAGAATAATCCTTCATGGAAGGTGAATATCTCTTTCATCCTACTTAAATATGATTGGTGGCCCAAGGATGGGGGTTTATTTTGCTCACAGCACAATTCTAGGATTTGTTACCATAGAGTCTAGTACTCTAGTGACTTTGAATGTAGCTTTAGAGGACCAGAGTAAGTAGGAGCCATGTGGCAGCAAGTGGTAAGGAAGTGGAAGCTACCAAAGAAGACTGTTTAGAAAGTCTGTTATCATTTATTGATTATCTCTGTACCCATTTCTATATTTCACACAAGATAGTCTGTGTTTTTTTTTTTAAGGAACTGTGTCAACAGCAATGAAAAAAGCAGTCTCATGAAGACTTGAAGTTCCACTAAATACAAAGCACCTTTGTAAATTAAATGTTTGTGTGGGGAGATGTGTCTATGTAAATATGAATATGTATTACAGACCTCTGGAATAATATGCATGAAACCCAGATATAATTAGGCAGATGGAGAACAGGAGTTGGAGGGAAACTGTTAGATGTACAATTTGATGGCTTTTTAAAAAAAAAAATCACATTTTGTTTATAGGAAAAGTTTAAAAGGATATTTTTTCAAAGTAATCTGAGATCTTGTAAAGGAAATAATCTTGTGTAGAAATAACTGTAAAGAGCTGGGTAGATGGCTCAGCAGTTTAAAGGTGCTTGCATGCAAAGCCCATTGACCCTGGCTTAATTTCCCAGCATCCATGTAAAGATGGATTCAGTTCAAAGCTTGTGGTTGTAGTGGCAAGAGAATCCTGTCTGAGAAAGTAGAGCAAAAACACCTTGTTTGTCTGCTGATCTCCACATATGTGCCAGTATGCATGTGTCCATACACACACAAATTAGTTAAATAAAAAGAAATTTCCTTCCTGTGTAAGTTTTACATGACAATGGACTTCTGAGTGTTATATCAACATGGTTACAATTTCCTGAGAGAAACTAATAATACTGTTTGAGGAACCAAACTTAATCTTTCTTCTACTTAACAGGTATTGGGGAATTCTGCAGCAGTTGCAGCTTCCTGTGCCAATCATGTTCCAGCTCCAGTCTTACCTAACTGTGCAGAAACTAATGAAACTAGTAGTACCTCATTGGTTTCCTCCCAGAATACTATCCAACCTCTGTTTGTACCTCCATCTACACAAACCTGTCCAGGTAGATTACTAATGGCTGTTTACTTCAGAAACCTTTCTGTCTTCATTAATATGTACATATAGTTATTCTAGAAATAAATTTGCTTAACCTGTTTACTAATGTTTGTTCTGTCATTTGAATCTATAAGATTTGAGAGTCAGGGTTTCTTTTTTTTTTTTTTGTAATATAGACTGATGAGACTTTTTTCAGTATAATCATTCTTTTATCCTGAATTGCTACTTATTTATGCTTCAAAAATTGTTTTTGTCTTTAGAATTCACCTAAAATGTCAAAATGTGCCAACTTTTGTATCTATCATTTTGTTATTTACTGGATAGAGGACCTATGTGATGTCTTATTCAGGAGATTGAAAACATACTCTGTTGGGCCAAGAGGGACTACTATTTTTTTGAGATCTATTTTTAAAAATTGGAAAATTGAAAGGACATATTGAAAACATTTTTAATTAATATCTTTATTATGAATAATTATATGCATTGTATAAGCAAATCTTGTGATGGTGCTCCCATTTCCCTCCTCTCTGTCCCCTACTCACTGGGGTACTTCATAGGTGCACATACTGGATCTGTCCATAGGTTAAGGGGTTATCAACTGCACCAGAGGGAGCGAGTTTTTTTTTCTTCACCCTTTGTGTGTTGTTACTGGGGATGGGCAATGTCTCTATATTCTCCCCCACTATAGCTCTTACATTCTTTTTACTCCCTCTTCCGCTCAGTTCCCTGAGTCATGGTGGGTGAGTTTTAAGTCTGCTTCATTGTTGAGATCTTAAAGTTCTCTGGGCTTCTGCTTTGGGTATCATTGGTGTCTGTCTCCATTGACCTTTCATGGGTTATCTGACTTGCTGTGGTGATTGGTCTCCTGTTTATCTTGTCACGTTCTCATTGGTTCATTTGAGCCCTATGTGATAGGCCAGGGAGTGGTTCATCTCCTGCCAGGATGTCAGCCATCATCCTGTGTCTTGTTGGTGGAATTGGTCCTCTTCCCCCCCACTGAAAAATACAATCTCCTTTGGAGTTAGATCAGTATAGGTTAAAGGAGACAAACATTGTTATTTTGCCTAGCTTCTAGTGGTTATAGCCTCTCTGTAGTTCTCTGTTAGTGGGAATTTCCCCTTGGAGCCTGGGATCTTGGTCTCCATAGGATTTTGCCATGGATCCCAGTTCCAGTTCAGGTTTCTTGTCACTGAATGGATCTCTTGGCCAATCATTAAACTGTTGATTACCCTCCTAGGTTTAGAGCCACTATTGCACAGATGAGCACCTCTTGATTTGCTGGTCTCTTCCATATAGCAGTGTGTTTAGCATTCTCATGACAATACAGATGGATATAAAGCATTTTAATGTCAGTGATCACATAAGGTTCTTTAATCTAAAGAAACAATCTCAGATTGCTATTCTGAGACTGGGTCATGTGAGTTGAACCAAAGGAATAATTATGAAAAATTTTTATTCTGTGTGTCTGTAAATTGGGATTCTCAAGATAGAAGAAAGGTATGTAGACAAAGGCTAAGTAAAACTTTTAGTCTTGAGTTAGAATTAAAAATAATACATTTCATGCATTTTATCTTTAAAAATATACCTGTATATTTCCTGGATCTGTTCAGAAGGCCTGGAAATGTGTCTCTAAGCACCCAATTTTTGTGGTTTTAAAATAGCATTTATCATATTGAAAAGGTAATGACTTGTGGACAAATGGGTGATTCTAGTTCTGAACAGAAAAAATGTTAAAGATTATTCTAGGACCTTTTGTCATAATAGATCGTAGAGAAGCTGTTAGAGCTCTGGGGTCACATTAAAAGGACTCAAGTACTTGCTTATGGAATAGGTGGCGTGTTAAAGTAGTTTAACAGACATGTCCAATCTTAGGTGATTATATGCATCTCAAGATAGCTGTGAGTATAGCCCAGTATGTTATGTTTGTAGATGACATGCCACATTGTCAAAGATCGGACACTCCTAGTTAGAATATAATAATTACGTGAAATTTACAAACTCAGCGATATTTTAAAACTTTGTCATCTGTAAAAATAATACAAAAATAGCTATATCTTTTTTCTTAATAGAAACTAAAGTGAAAGAATTAAGCATATATTTTGCTTTACTTATATGAGCTGTACCCCTAGAAAACCAAATAGTATACAAGGAGAATTTTGTCTTTGTAATTCTAGCTAGTCAATAAAAAAGAAGTGGCAGCATATTTTCTTGCCATCCTTATTAGAGGAGTGGACATTAAACATCAACATTTGTTAGGATTATGCTATAGTTTGGATTTGGAATGACCCTCCAGAGGTCCATGTGATTAAAATTTGTTATTCTGCATGGCTCTATTGGGAGGTGGTGTAAACTTTATGATGATTGCTAGTGGAAGGTTTGAGATTATTGGGGTTGTGTCTACGAAAGGTCTAGTGGGTTCACGCCCCTTTATTTTCCCCCTTTTGCTTCCTAGCTGCCATGAAGTGAGTAGCATCTTCTACCAGGTATTTTGCCATGATGTGCTCCCTCTGCCACAGGATCAGAAAGTAATGAGGCCACTAAAATCATGGCCTAAAGCCTTGAAAATATGAGCCAAAATATACCTTTTCCTTTGTGAGGTGATTTTTTTTTCCAGATATTTGTTATGTGACATAATACGCTGCAAGGACAAACTACCTGACATAGATTGAAAACACATTGTTTCCTTTCTCATCATAGAAGATTACTTTCTCAACATAATTATATTTCAGTTTGACATCAAGAACTGAAACTCCTAAATGAATTAAACATTCTGTATCTCCCTAAGAACTGGAACTTCATGGTTTATAGTTCTGCATAGTCCCTTATGTGCTGCCAAATGCTCTTGCAAGGATTGTTAAAGTCTCAACTCTGAAGCTTAGTCTCTTTTGGCTTCTGCATCTTGTGATTTAACAAAGTGACAAACTGCTAAAATATTTTTTATATTTGCATTGGGCAGCTGCCAAGATTTTTTTTTAAAGTCAAGCCATGAGACTTCAGAGTTCTTTGATTATACTGGGGTATAAAAACAGATGATCTAACACTTTGTAAGGTATGAACAGTTCTATATTGCTACTTTGTGTTTTGTTTCTTTGTTAGTGAGTGTCTCACCATCCTATCCCTACTACTCTGCTCCTATTCCTACTGCTGAAGCCTGTCTCCTGCAGCCGCAGCTCCTTCCACCACCACTTCCTTCTCTGGAATCAAGAGAGACTTCAAATTTACCTCTACCCCCACCTTATTCCTGTGATCCAAATGGCAGTGATCTGCCTCAAGGTAAGTTTTATTACACCTCCTCTTGTTTTCATATTTTGTAAGTACTGTTACTGTGTGTGCCTAATACCCAGCATATAAACCTTGATTTCCTTTACTTTTTCCATTCCCTGTGTCAAGATGTGTTTCTTCACCACAAAATGTCACTTTTTATTTTGCCAGCATTTTGTTATGAAGATATTCAAGCATACTTGTTGAATTTTAACATGGATAATTATACCACCACAATTGTCATTAATATTCAGTTGTACTTCCTTTATCAAATATTGTTCATCTTTTCTTCTGCCCACCTCTTTGTTTTGTTTTTGATAGATTTAAAAGAAAATTCTTGACATCTGTAGAATGAATAAAGAAATAGAATGTTACCTATATAAAGGGTAAAGTCTTGTCATTTGTGGTAGTATGGATGAATATGAACTAAGGACATGATGTTTGGTAAAATGAATCTGGCACAAAGAAAACAAATATCACTTGTTATCACTCATTTGTAAAATCTTAAAAAACTTACCTCGTAGAAATAACAGTACAGTGGTAATTTCTGGAAACTGAGAAATTAAGGGATAATGAGAGAATGAAGGAAAGGTTGGTCAGTGGGTACAAATTACAGTTACACATGAGTGTGTTCTGGTGTTCTATGTACACTGCAGAGTGTATATAATTTCAAAATAAGTGAAAGTGAAGGTTCGAATGTGCTCATTACAAAGAAAT
>PVHP010021535.1:0-29317 GCA_004024765.1 Zapus hudsonius | reverse complement strand
GTGTGTGTGTGTGTGTGTGTGTGTGTGTGTGTGTGTGTGTGTGTGTGTTGGCAGCAGGGGTGGGAGAGTAGGAGTGGAGAAGAAGGAATGTAAAGTTTTCTCAGAACCTGGAGGCAGAAGTGACGACTGAGTCCTTGAAGAGATAAGTGCTCACTTTAAAGCGATTACTCCTACCAAGTCTCTATTAAACTTTTGAAGAGGTTTTACCAGACCAGACATAAAATGGCATTTCCTGATTAGCTGTCAGGGATACTGTGTGTCTACAGAAATGAATCACATCCCTGTTTGTACATTCCATTTCACAACAGGATTATGAGTCCTATCCTGCTTGGCTCTAACCAGCTCTGTGGGGAGGGGAGGGGAACCAGCCTTTCTCCTATGGGACATCTAGTCTTTTTTTTTTTTAATGTTGATTACTTTTTAAATTTTATTTTATTTTATTTTTACTGCCAAAATTAGATACATTGATTGAGTAAATATTGTGCTTATATTCCCATTTCCCTCACCCTGTCCCCAATCCACTGGGTGTCCTCCTCAGTGGACACACTGGATCAATCCATGTGGCAAGGGGTTATGGATAGCACAGGAGGCAACAAGGTTGCCCCCTCCTTTATGAATTATAGCTGAGGGGGGCCATGTCTCTGGGTAATCTCTCCCACCATGGCTCTTACAATCTTTCCACCCCCTCTTCCACTCAGTTTCCTGAGTCATGGAGGGTGAGTATTAAGTCTGTTTCATTGTTGTTGTGACCTTAAGAGTCTCTGTGCTTCTATTTTAAGTTGTGTTGGAAGTTGTTGGTGTCTCGCTGACTTATCCTGGGTTGACTGATTGGCTGTAGTTATAGGTCTCTTTCTTATCCCACCACTGTCTCAAGTGTTTCACTTGTGGCCTACACAATAGGCCTGGGGTGGGTCGGTCATCTCTTGCTGGGATATCAGCCTTTAGCCTGTGATTCTTTGGTGGAGTTGGAATGACCACAGCTCTCTCGCTGCCTTCTGAAAAATACAAACAGAATCTCCATCAGAGAGTGAGATCAGTATAGGTTAAGTGAGACACACTTTTCTAATTTGGTAAAATTTTATTGAGATTAGCCTCTCTGTAGCTCTCTGGTAATGGGGATTTCTTATTGGCGCCCCAGTTTTTGGTTCCTGTAGGATTTTTCCCTGAGTCCCAATTCCAGTTAAGGGTTCCTTGTCACTGAGTGGATTTCTTGGCCAATTTAAAAGCTGTTGAATACCCCCCCCCAGGTTTTTGCACCTCTATTGCACCAGTGATCTGTTGTTCTGTGGCTTAGTTGGGGAGTTGCAGCATGCATCAACTCCCTGTTCATCCACGGAGCTGGGCGAACAGTCTTGAAATAGCGGTGAGCCGAGGAGAGGAAGAACTCTCAGGATGCAGCAGCAGTGGACAGATTGTTTATTGTATGTAGAAAGGTCATTTATATAGAGGAGAAGCTAGAGGAAAAATCAGAGGCAGGGGCATCAGCAAGGGGACTGGTAGGGGTAGGGTGGTCTGACTGTCTCATGAATGGATTGGCAGGGGCCAGTAACCTGTGGATGCCTAGTTTGCATAGATAAGTTGAGGGGGCTTTCCATGTGACTCTAGACATGTATAGGATGGTGATGGCTGCAGAGGAACTGTACCCTTTAGACTTTTATTGACCAGTTTTGTTATTGCAGCTGGAGTGAGTTTAGGCCTTGAATTATCTGCTTATATCTCAGGGCTCACTGTGGCCTGCCTGGAGGGCTGGAGGGTCCAGGATATGCTTGAGGTTATCGGGGTCCCAGGCTTGCCTCAACTTCCTTTAACAGAAGGAGACAGTTACCAGGACACCTACTGGTCTCAGCAAATAATCCTATATCCTCTGTGCCTCTTAGCAGGGCCCCACAGTGATCATTTCTTGATCTGTTGATTTCTCCCAGAAGAAAATGTGTTCAGCCTTCTCATGGCATTTTGTATCCATGGTCTCTGCTTTCTCCAAATATCATTGACCAATTTCCCCTGGCAGCTTTTGTTGTGCCTTCTGGTACTGCACTTGCTACAATCTGGGTACTGGATAACATTCTGGATCTTGAAGGGTCTCTCGGTGTTGTTTAATGTCTTTGGCCTGGGGTGGGTATTCAAGAGCTTTGACAGAAACTTTTATTGTTTTGGGGACCTTATAGATCTCTTTGATTCACAGCTCAGTGTGGGAAGGATCCAATGACTGGGACCAGGAGTTGCAGGTCTGATCAATTTTTCATGCAGTTTGGTTTCCTCCCCTTCCATTCACAGCCCCTCTTACTAGACAATGCCCACTTCTTTCTTAAGAATTTACTGTATGAAAGCAAGGATTTTATGATTTCAATTCATTATTAGTTTAGTTTATTGTATGAGTGTTCCCCACCCACCCCTGTCTTCCCTTTACCCCTCCCATTCCTTCTGTCTCTTTCATGGTCTCTCATTTCCCCTGCTAGGTTTGCTTAGAGTTGAAGCATATCCTGGTTAGGAACTGCATATGAGGGAGAATATGCGGCCTTTGACTCTCTGTCTTTTGTGAGTTTGCTAAGTAAGATCTGCTCCAACTCAGACCACTTTTCTCTAATTTCATTATGTCATTTTTTCCTTTCCACTGAGTAAAACTCCATCGTGTAGATGTACCACAACTTTGATATCCATTTGTCCAGGGATGGGCATTTGGGCTGATTCCAATTCCTGCCTATTATGAATTGGGCTGCAATAAACATCGGTTCACTAATTGCTCTGTGCTGAGGTGTGATATCTCGAGGGTAGATGCCTAGTAGAGGGATAGCTGGGTCCACTCGTAGCTCCATTTCCATTCTGTTCAGGACTCTCCACACTGCTTTCCATAGTGGTTGAACGAGTTTGCAATTCCACCAGCAGTGAATGAGGGTTCCTTTTTCCCAGCATCCTCACCAGCAATTATTAATTTTGGATTTCTTTATGATTGCCATCTTGACTGGAGTTAGGTGGAATCTCATTGTCTTGAACCTCCTGCTTGCCTGCACGGAGATGCAGGGCTGCACCAAGATGAAAGAAGATTTAGTGATGGTATATTTCGATCATGCAGATAGCAGTGCCAAGAACTTGAGCTCCTTGGTGAAGGGGAAATACAAGAGAGGGCTGTGAGATTCTCTCGGGCATTAGGACTTGTGAAAGCCACTGAATTGATTGACTGAAGGGATCTGCTGACTGCTCTAAGCTTTGTATCCCTGTCATAATTAGCTATCCATACCCCTTTCATTTCTTTCCCAACTAAGGATACCATTGACTTTTCTTACCTTGCACGAAGAGTGCTAGAACGACTTCCTGTAACAACAGGAAGTAACATAGAGATCTGCACTCAGACATATCTCAGCCTTCATGTTTCCTTCCCGGTCTGCTTGGACAGAACAGAACTGTTCTTCCACCTAGATTTCTGATTCATTGCTTCCTAGCAAGAAGTATCCACTGTCCATGCCTTTCCCCCTGACTTCCTGCTTTGGGCTATTTTCCTATTTTCCAGCATCTCTGGAATACTGTGCTTCTTTTAAAAATTAATTTAATTAATTAAATTAAATTAATTATATTTTTACTATGCTTCTTACTACTGCTTGCATACATGCTGTGCTCTCATTATCATCCTCCCCCTTTCCTTTTTCCTTCCTTCCACATATATCTATTGAGTGTTTATGTACCGGCTATGAACAAGTGCTGGAGATTCCCACAGTGTCAGCAGAGAAGATGAGCAGAATCAAGTATTTATATAAAATATATATATATATATATGCCACACCCAGATCAGTATAGGAAACAAGAAAGACTAAGCATTTGGAAGCTCTGTAGGGCTGAGATGTGTGTAGGAGTTAGGGAAAGAGAAAAGATGCTGGCAGAGAAGCCAGGGGCCAGTTTTGGTGAGTTATACTCTATAATATATACTTTGTCCCAGGGACCACCAGAAACTCTGAGAAGACAGATAACATGAATATTTATTGAGTTGTCGGCATGCAGTTTTTATAGAGTAGTGCTTACACTATCCATTGGAAAATAGGCATTGTTTATTTCTCATACTATCCCTTGGAGTATGCGTTACTTATTAGTTTAGTTTCCCAGACAGGAAAACCTAGGCTTTGGGAATATACCAGTCAAGATCCAGCCAGGACAAAAGAACCCTTCTAAGTATTTAAACCTAAAGTAATATAATTTGGGGAATTGGTTTTACAGACCATGAGGGGGGCCCTAAGAGCAATGTCACAGCAAGGCAGAGATCAGATAGAAGATGAGCTGCCAGGGGCACTTGGGATCAGAAGAATATGTGCCCCACCAAGTCCACCTCCTACCGTCCAATTTTACGAATGCCATGGTGTCCTTATGGAAGGACTTGGAAGCCAGCAGGCTGGGGAGTAACTATAACACAGAGAAAAGCAGGGAGGGGCATTATACTAGTGCCATCCCAATGGGGATCAGATGACATATCACAGGCAGGACAATGTGAGCAGAATTCGTCCTAAGAGCTTAATTCCAAAGTATGTGAGTGGATGAGAGAGACCAAGAGGGACAGTACAAAGGGTCCCGAAAGTAGTACAGCATCAGAGGTTATCATCCCTGGGGCCAGAGGGACAGGTGAAGGAAAGGTTCCTGGAATCTGGCGATGGAACCACTACTGTAGAGCAAGGTGCTTGCCTCCAGAGCCTAACAACCTGAGTTCGATTCCCCAGTACCCATGTAAGCTAGATGCACGAAGTGGTGCATGCATCTGGAGGGCATTTGCAGTGACTGGAGGCCCTGTAGCACCCATACTCCCTCCCTCTCCCCTCTCTCTATATCTCTCTGCTTGAAAATAAATAAATAAATAAAGTCTATTTTTCAAAAATGTATTTCAGTCAGTCCTCAAACTCACTATGTAGCTGAGACTGACCTTGAACTCATGATCCTCCTGCCAAGTGTCATGATTGCTCTCATGGACCACCACACCAGGCTCTTCTTCTGTCTCCCCTTTCACCAGCTTGAACTATGCAAAGCCAAACATAAAAGAAGCCCTGCCACAGTAACTTTGTAATTTCTGTTTTAGTGATAAGAAACCAAAACTTGAGTTTTGATCACTTTTCCAAAACCACACATCTAACCTATACAATTGGAAAATAGATACATCCCATCCTGTTTTGAAACTGCTGTTCTAGACTCTTCAGGTATGGGAACATTTCTAGTTCTCATGCTTCCAATTTGATATTTAGATTCTTTGCCCACTGGCCTCATTACAAAGTCAAATTTGCATAATGTTCAGAACCTTCTACATCTGACAATTACTTCCTGCTGTCCAGTTCTTGCAGCTGCAACATGATCTTGTATTTCCCTGCATTGTTAACTGAATATCTACTCACTACTTAATACCATTTGTATTACTAACATTCTTTTTGTAAACAGATTGGCTTTTCTTATAGGAATCTAGAATGGGGTTGTCATGGTTTGATCCAGGTGTCCCCCACAAACAAATGAATGTGTTCTGAGTGATTGATCCCCAGCTGATGGCAGTTCAGGAATTAGAACCTCGCTGGAGCTGTGTTGTTGGGGGAGGGTTAATGGGGTTATAAGCCAGCTTCCCCTTGCTACTGTTTGGCATACCTTCCTGCCGCTGTTTGCAATGCTGTGGCAGAGGTGATGTCCACCCCTCTGCTCATGCCATCATTTTCCCTGCCAGGATGGAGTCTCCCCTTGAGTCTGTAAGCCTAATAAACCTATTCCTCCACAAGCCACTTTTGTTTGGGTTCTTTCTGTGCAGCAACTAGAAAGCTAACTGCAACAGGGGTACATACAAATTGTAAGGTTCTCGCTTATCCAATCAAATGAGGCAACAGAAGTGTTTTTCTGCCATATGCTATGCATATGCAAGCTAAAATTAGCAAGTAGAGAAACTGACCATAAGAAAAAGATTCCAGGGACCGAGGAGATGGTTCTGTGCATTAAAGCACTAGCTGCACTAGCGTGAAGATCTGAGTTCAAGTACAAAGCCAGGCATGGCCATCCATGATTGTTATCTCACTGCTAAGGAGGACGGACAGAGATAGGACCATTGAGGCTTGCTGGTTCACCATTCTAACCAAAACATGTTTCCTGGGGTGATGCAAACACACATCTTCACCCCAGATAGGGCACAGATGGCAGACCAAAGGATGATTACACCAAAACCAGTTTGGTGAACCAGTGAGTATTTTGGGGTTACTTACAGAGCAGGGTGAGGAGATGCTTACAGGAGCAATAGGTGACTTAAACAGAGCTATACCACGAAAAGTCTCATCCCAACCTGGATGAAGACCCCCCCATAACTGCTTCACCTCAAAGGCAGCTGCACCACCAGAAAGCCACCTCAGCATAGGTGATAATGACCAACAGAAGCTGCCTTTCTGGAGCACACTGCAGGCAGCTCCATCGGAGAGTCTCTCAGCCCCAAGCAGTTGTTTCCCCTTTGCATAGCTTTAGGGCATGGTCTTGCAACCCTTTCCCACACCACACCACACACACACACACACACACACACACACACACACACACACACACACACACCACATACTATACATACATACCAAAATCTTGCAATGATAAAGCCTACATATTTGAAGGCATTTGTTGCATATACAAATGACTAGAAGTGAATTACTAGAAGCAGCCCAAGTAGCCAATGACATGAGAAGGCTAATATTAGTGGTTTCCACCAAATATTTGATGAGCAGAACTTTAGCTTCCCCTTGCCTAGTGTGGCTTAGAGAGTATTTTTGGAAGAAGCTATTAGGGGATGATTTTTTGTTACAGGGAAACAAAGAATGAAGACCTCTTTCTCATATTTTGGCCCCAGATAGGTGGAGATTTGGCAGGTTTCCTCTAGGAAAGCTCTCTTGTCATGGGAAGGCCCAGCCAAACATCTAGGGGAAGAAAGAGGTATTTTGGGTAACTCTGCCCAGGCCTGAAGAAGGTCTTCTAACAGATTGGCAAGTCTTTGAGAATGAAGAAACAGGATATGACCCTGGAAGCAGTAGGACTCTTGGCCAGTAAACAAGAATCCCATGACTCACATATGCCCAACTCAGCTGCCCTCGGGTAGTTGCCTGAGGCCAAAAGCTATGTAGCAATTATTCATACACCTAGGTGTCCCACCTCCACAGTTCTAAAGCATACTGATTCTCAAACTGTGATTGGCAGACCCTTAAGGATCTCTGAGATCCTTAGTTGTAGTTACATTTTTGTTGCCTGGACAAACATCTGACCAGAAGCAGCTTATGGGAGGAAGGGCTTTATTTTGGCATATTGTCTCAAGGGGAAGCTCCATGATGGCAGCAGAAAGCAAGGCATGAAGAGAGGCTGGACATCACCTTGGACACAGCAAGTGGCAACAGTGGCTGGAGAGTGAGCTGACTAACTCTGGTAACCTAGGGCTAATAAACAACAAGGTCCACCCTCAGAAACACACCTCCTTCAGCCAGGCTCCACCTCCCAAATTGTCATTAGCTTGGGATCAAGCATTTAGATCACATAAGTTTATCAAGGACACCTGGTTCAACCTGCCACACTCTTTAAGAGGTTTACAAGGTCAAACTGCTTTCCTAATCTACCATTAATGTTATTTTCATTTTTTACTGTATGGTGCAAAGGCAATAATGGATAGATCTGGCCCACTTCCATGAACTAAGGCAGTTGATACACTTTGGTGGTTGTGGTAGTTTGAATGTATATCCCCCAATAGACTCAGGTGTTTTATTAAAACTTGAATCTCCAGCTGCCTGGCTGGAAGAGGTGTCACTGGGGGCAGATCCTGGGATCCAGCAAGGGGTAGGGATGGGAGGGCTGTTGCACTGGCTGTCTGGTGGTATCTCTGCTTAGATTTGTGAAAGGGAGTCAACTTCTACTGCCATTGATGGAACTTCCCCTTGAATCTATATGCTAAAATGACCCCTTCCTCCCATAAACTATGTTTGGTTTGGATGTTCATCCCAGCAATGTGTAGCTGACTATAACAGTGGTAAAAATTTTAGATATTTTTTCCATACAATGACATTCTTAAAAAGAAAAGTGTAATGTTCATCTTTGTTGATAGGTCATGGAATGACATGGCAAATGTACACAAAGTGTTTGTGCCTTAAGACTGGATATATCACCTGGCATACGGAAAAATAATTGTTCATTTATTTAAGATACAAGCTTAACTAATCACATTTTTATAAAATTTATTTTTATTTGACAAATAGCTGACAGTCTCTGGCTACTCATATTAGAATATTTGGCAGGCATTTTATGAAACTAGAACAAAATTAGCCTGTTACTTTCTTGGGAAATAAATGATAATATGTGTTTCTAATAATAAAATTTATTTTTTATGAGTGAGAGATTAAAAACTCCAGGCTTTGTACCTATTGTGTAAGTACCCGCTCGCTGAGTTTTACCTACAGCCTAAAATTCAAGTTTCAAAAACAAAAAGCAAAATTTTGAAAAATCTGTGCTCTCATTGTGAATTTATGATTTTCCCAATACTTAAATAGCTTTCTGATCAGCATGGTCATGACATGAATAAACATAGTTTTGATGTTTTATTGTATATTTTAAATGTTTCTGTTCTTTTATCTCTTATGTATGTGTGTGGGTGTCAACATTAGGTGTCTTCCCCAGTCACTCTCCTTATTTACTGACAGTCTAACAATAATTATATGGTGTTGTAGCCAGACACACACCGCTGGGTTGAATCTCCATACCAGGCACAATTTGGGGGGGAAAGTATTTATTGAAATAAAATATCCAGGGGAAGTTCCAAAAATGAAGGAAAAGGCTGGCCCCCCTTTCATAAATCCAAGCAGAGAGACAGAGCCAGCACCAGCAGCCAGGGGAGGAAGAGAGCTTCCCTTTCCCTCAAGCTTCCTTATATCTAGTCCCTTCTGGAAGGCCCACCCACTCAGGGGGAAGGGTTCACTCTGGAGAAGAGACCTCCTCCCTTCTCCAAAGTCCCAAGAGAATTTTGTCAATCCTTTATGCAGGCAAACTCAGAGACCCACCCAAGATTATTGTGGATTATTACACAGGTCAAGTTGACAATAAACTTAACCACTACAAGTCCACTCCTTGCCAACTTGACATCAAATCATATCTCCTTACATATTAATTTTCAAATGAAGCCAGTAATATTCCACCTAACATGATATAACTATCCCACATACAACTGGAAATGCATATTCTTCCCCAACATAAGGCAGGTCCCTTGAGGAATGCTTAGTCTAATGTCTATTGTTTAAGTCCCATAGCACAACCAGTGACTGACAGTCTCCAGATTTTCCAGTTTGTCCCTCTGGCATATCTGAGTAGCTGGGGAAACTTCCATCCCAAGCCAACAGCTCTCCATGGTAGCCCTTGCATAGTCCTGGTATATAAAAAATGTCTTTGGGTCTCCATTGCAAACCACAGTCCATCTTCCCATGGCTTCACTTGCCAATCAGGGACTTCACACCCTGTTCCAAATACCACATCTCAGCAGCAACTCCTGGAACCATGTGCACTTCACGACCCACTCCATGCATGCATTTCTCATGCTTCCAAAAGCAATACCAGGTATTCAGGACACAGCCATTTAGTTAATTCAGGGACAAAATAAGTGTGACCTTGAAGAGCAGTTCCTTCCTTTCAGTGATTTACTTTCCAAAGAGTTTGCATAGTCCATCGTTCTGTCCTTCCTGGGTGGAAACACCTCAGGTATCTATCTCTCCATTGTTTCAATGTACAGCATTTGGGTCATAATCAAAAACCAGTCATTGTGCCAGTAAGTTAAACTTGCTTTGAGGTTTTTCCAACTTTAAATCTTAAATTCTCAGTTCCATATCCATAGCCAAGTACAACAGTCCATTTGTAAATTAAACCTTGGTCAAATTCTCTGGGCATGGGCAGTAAGATGCATCCACCCCTTGACCCAGGCACACAGTTCTATTAAAGTTTTCTGCAGTCTCTCCTTTGCCTTAGAAAGTTCACAAGCCAAACCTCCAAATGTATTTTTCTCTGAAATTAGCCTTTCCAAATTTTCACCAGAATAGCCCATTAAAATCTGGCTTACTGTTCTGGAAGGCATCTTCAGTTGCAAGTATGAAGTCAATGTCCATTCCTCCAGCACACAAGTTCCAGAAGACCAAATCCACATGGTCAGATTCATCTAAAAAAAAAATCACCCCACTCCTGGTACCAAATATGTTGTAGTCAGTATTCTAGTTGCTGCGCAGAAAGAACCCAAGCAAAAGCGGCTTGTAGAGGAATGGGTTTATTTGGCTTATGGACTTGAGGTGGAGACTCCATCATGGCAGGGAAAATGATGGCATGAGCAGAGGGGTGGATATCACCTCTGCCATAGCACTGCAAACAATGGCAGGAATGTGTGCCAAATACTGGCAAAGGGAAAGCTGGGTTATAACCCCTATAAGCCTGCCCCCAATAACACAGCTCCAGTGAGGTTATAAAACCCAAACTGCTATCAGCTGAGGATCAATCAATCAGAACACATTCATCTATTTGTGGGGGACATCTGGATTTGAACTCAGGTCCTCATACCTTCATGTCAGGCACTTTACTAACTGACCCATTTTCCCATCCCATAGTTTTTGATATTTGATAATGAAGAATGTTTAGAGTGGTTAGCACTTCCAAAGTATTTGATGAATATGCAGATCCTCATATCCTTCATATACAATGGCATTGAAGTTTCATCTGACCTAAAATTATCCTGTGTATTTTACAGCATCTCCTGGTATTTATAATATGATATAAACATTATATAAGTATTTGCTATGCTGTGTTGTTTAAGAAACATGACAAAAATTATCTTTGCATGGTTAGTACTAATATCATCTTTTAAATTTGTTTTAATTTTAAAAATATTTTCATTTATTTGCAAGCAGAGAGTTGATAGAGAGAAGAGAGAAAGACAGAGAGAGAATGGGTGAACCAGGGCCTCAAGTCACTGCAAATAAATTCCAGACACATGCGCCCCTTTGTGCATCTGGCTAGACATTGGTACTGAGGAATTGAACCTGGGTCGTCAGACTTTGCAGGCAAACTCCTTAACCACTGAGAAATTTCTCCAACCTCCTGATATATATATATATATGTAAATATATATAATTTTTTAATTTTTAGAATATTTATACATATATTTTAAATTAAAAATATTTTAATTTATTTATAGGCAGAGAGGGATAGAAGAGAGATTGGGCATGCCAGGGCCTCCAGCCACTGCAAACTCCAGTGCCCTTTTGTGTATCTGGATGAGTACTGGGGAGATGAACCCCAGGTCATTAGGCTTTGCAGGCAAGTGCCCCAACTGCTAAGCCATCTCTCCATCCCCTGACATCATTTTTCTTGTAATATTTTAACTTATTGTTTGGCTGAATTTACAGATATGGAACCTTGGGATATGGAAAGCTGACTGCAATATCTGTGTGAGACTAGATTTTCTTCAACAAAGCAACATATTACAACAAATTGAATACAGAAGCAGACATGAGATTCCAGATGTCTTTTATTAAGCTTACTTTGAAACTTGAAAAAAATGCAAAATAATTTTAATGTCATCACTCAATATTCCTTTATATTGGGAAGCATGCTACTTTTCATAAAACCTCTTTCAATTTAATGAATATAGAAATAATTTTAAAATTTCAGTTTTAATGTACAAGCCAATAAATATTGATGATACAACCCACATAAACTAAAGCTCTTTTAGGCTTTCAATAAACTCAAAACATGTGAAGAAGCCAAGGACAAAGGATGAAGAAGGGCTGAGCGAGGTCACTTGGCGAGGAGGGGATGGGGCAGAGGCAAGTGGCAGGAATGCCTCATGGTTCAGGGATTTTCTTCCATCTACTACCTTTTCTTTGAACAGAAGACAATATAGGCCCTATTGACTAGATTTAAACAGTTTTAAAATCACCCCTTTTATATTAAAAATTTTAAGCATAAATTGGAAACCTGTATGTAGAATGACTGTAATGATGTAATATTGCGTGATTATGGGCAAAACATAGGAGACTGAAAAATGAGAATTATGATGTTAGGCTAGTGGGAATACATTGGATGGGTTTTCTTTGATGTTTTTATAATGTTTTAACAATTTAAAAAGTTGAATTAAGAACACTCAGACAACAACATCATTTTCCCAAGAGGTTCAAAAGTGCAAGTTCCCTAGTTGTCCAGCCCTTTGCTTTCATACCACCAAATTGCTTGTTTCATTGATGGACCCTCAAGTTCTTTTACAGCAAGAAAAACCCCTGCTGTGTCTGTCTCTAATGACATGGCTGTGTGGACTATATGTATCTCCTAAGTCTATTGATGGAGTTATGTAATTTGTGCAGCAGAGGTTTGGGGGCCAAGCCTTCAGTGTTCTGGATGCCAGCTCCTGGCTTGGAAGCAGTGAGCACCTGGCTTTGTTTACACTGCCCAGACAAACTGTTTCATGTGCCTGGGAAGATAATTGGACCACTTCTATGGACAGGGGTGAGACAGCTTACTATGAAGCTGTCTGAGTGAAATTTCCAGAGAACACTGGTTTTCCGCACACAGTGTAAAGCCAGGGAGAGGAGGCTACACAGTAGGGCACAGGACAATGGTTGGCTACCTACTGCAATAACTCAAGTCTTTCATTCTTTCATTCACCAGCAGACCCTAGGATCAGGAGTGAACAAAATAGTCACTAACCTCCTCTCCTACTCTAGTGGGGTGTCCTAGCCCATTATGTGCTATTGGTATAGCAACATAACTTACATTGAATGACTTAGTTTAAAGACAAGGTCTCATTGTGCAGCCCAGGCTGACCTTGAACTATATAGCTCCTTCAGCCTCAGCCTCATAATGCTGGGATTCCAAGCATGCACTCCCAGCATGCCTAGATACAAAGATAGATAACTTACAAAGTTAAAAGGTATATTTGGCTCATAAATCTGATGACTGGAGGGAGCTGTATTCATGGACACAGCTTTTTGGCTGGGTCAAAACAAGGGAAAGAGAAAAAAAGCATGGGGTAGCCTGGTGTTCTACCAACCCACTCTCCAGAGAATGAATCTAGTCACAGGAGACCTGACTCCCTCCCCTGAAGACATCATAGATCCGTTCATAAGGGTAGAGTCCCTTGACCTAATTATCTCCCACAAGGTCCCATTTTTTACATTTTCCCCAATGTAAGACTGCCATATGGGAGACAAAATTTCCAGCACGGGAACCTTTGGGGGGCACATTGAAACCATGTCTTAAGCATAGCAATGGGGAGCAGAAAAGCTCTAAAATAATTAAGTAAAATGTACATGTGATAGAGAATAATAAAGCAGGAATGGGATGAGAAGGTGAGTGCAGGGAAGCTTCACAAAAAGATGAAATTTGAATAAAGAATTATTCTACTTTATTGTCTAAATTCAAGAAAAAGTACAATGGAAGAGACCCATTCTCCCATTTCCAGAGATGAGCACTGTTAACAATTTGTTGGTACAATTTTTCGATACACACTGTCTGTACATGCGTGAAAGTCTGCTTTCCTCACTGTGCACTCAGCCTGAGCCCCTCTGTATCACACTTCCACTGGGTGCAGAAGATCAGGGAGATATATGTGTTAGTCATCTTTTCATTACTATAATGAAATCCCGGAAGCTGGACAACTTTATTAAAAAAAGAGGACTATTTGCTTCAGCATTCTGGAGGCTCAAGGGCAGGCATCTAATGATGATCTGGCTAGCAGAGTCCCAAGGTCATGCAGAGATAAAGAATGCTATGTTTCTTCTGGTCATTTTCATTCTTATAGACATGGGGACTCCACCTTGATGACTATCTAATCTATACTGACTCTCTAAAGTCACAGTCTATAAACAGCTGAATAAAGTTTCCAGGTTCTTAATACCTTATAGCAGGAGTTAAACTTCAACACATGAGCCCTTGGGGAATGCTTAAACCATTGCCATAATGGTATATAGCACAGCAGTTGAGCCTGGGGTCTTCATCTAAGTCCTGCCTCTGTTGTAAGCTCTCCTTGTTCCAACTTCATTCAAAAAGTAAGGGCAAATCATTGGAGTCATAGTGTGTGTGTGTGTGTGTGTGTGTGTGTGTGTGTGTGTGTGCAATTATTTATGACACGTAATACACTTTGACTCTTTGGCACATAGTGAACACTTGCCAGAAGTTAGGGCAATCAGCAGTGTCTCCTTACAAGGTCATGTCATCTCTGGAGTGACTTGATGTAAGAGGAAGGGGCTAGGGAAGGTCAGGGAGGAACTTTTGGCTCTGGGAAAGGGTTTGTGCTAAATTCCGGATGCTGTGGAAAGCCTTAGTGGGCTTTAAACAAGGAAGTTGTCTGCTTCGATTTATGTAGCAGTGCGGGGGATGGACCCTAATGAGGCAAGAATGCTGAGAAGGGGCCAGACTGTTTCTGAGAGAGACTCTGAGAAGATATGGATGTTGAACTGGAGAGGCAACAATGAAGGAGATTCGAAATGGTCTGACTTGTGCTGTGCTTTGGAATTAATCTGCTGGTGTTTAGCTCTGGGCTTCTGAGTGAAAGAGCAAGGGTGGTCATGGCCCTGGAACAGAGGGGCTTCAATCTATGAGACAGCCAGGAGCACCCATTGGGGGCAGGTGGATTGATGTCTCTCTTTCGCTCACATGAACTTCCTGTTTTCTTCTTTGTATCACCTTGATGTAGGTCTTGTCTCCTCAAGGCCAGACTGCAGCAATCCACACTGTTCTCTCCCTCTAGGCTCTGGGCTTCCTGCAGATTCTCTCCTGATGACTTTTGTTACTCTCTCAAATCCTCTTATCCTTATCTTTTACCTCCTTTGACTAAATGTGGCTCACTTTTCAAGGCCAAATTTAAGCACTACCTCCTTCACAGAGCTCTTTCATAGTGAGTTTCATATAAACTGTATGCATCACCCATGAGGTTCTTAGTAGCCATAAATAAGCCTTTTCATTCAAACTTTCATTTACTTTCTTGCACTGTTTCCTGAGCCCTTCCTGATAGGGCCTCAAAATGAAGACAGCATCCACCATGAGGTTGTATATTTGGGGAACTCGTGAGGAATGGTGGAGAACTAAAATGAGCCCCTAGGGTCTTCAGTTGCTCTCATTAGAACAAGGCCTGAGGCAAAATGAGGGCAGTAGCTATGCCAAGCAAGCCCTAAGCTTCCATGAAGTACAGGAGGTGGTTGTCCTCTGTGACCTTCTCTACCCTAAGAGGTCATTTTTGTTCTCCACCATTCCTCATGAGTTCCCCAAACATACAACCTCATAGGGGATGCTAACTTCTAGCCACAGTGCATAACCCATTTCCAAGGGAGCAACATTACCCAGACTTATTTTTGGTGAATAGCTTGAAGTTGTTTCTCTGGGGTGTAAACTATGCAGAGGAGATGACTGAGGGGCAGCCCTTTGGATAGTGGGCTACAGTCCTCATTTTCCCTCTGGTCTTGTTCTGATGAGAGCAACTGAAGACCAGTCCCTGCAGAACTCATACTAGGACAGCTCAATGAGTTTAGAAGAAATTCACGTTCCTCTCTTTCATTGGCTCCACTGGCTGCCCCTACTGACTGGTAAAGTGATAAAGTCAGTTCTTGGTATCCATGGAGGATTGGTTCCAGCACCCCACATGGATGACAAAATCCATGCATCCTCATCTCTCACATACAGTGACATACATAGTATTTGCATGCACCTGACACAAAATCTCCCGTATACTGTGAGTCACCTCTAGATTACTTATAATGCTTAATGTAAGTATTATACATACATTTGCATTATGCAAATAGTTATATTGCATCATTTGGGGGAAAAAATGGCAAGAGGAGAATCTGTCCATGTTCTGTGTAGCTGAAATTTTCCACAACTTTATTTATTTACTTTGTGTGTGTACATGTGCATGGCAGGTGGTGTGTGTGTGTATGTGTGATATGCACATGCATGTGCAGATAGGCATGCCTCAGTCTCCACACGGGTGGAGAGCAGAGAACATAGGGTGACTCCCTCCATCACTCATCCTCTGTTTCCTTGAGATGGAGTCTCTCACCGAACCTGGAACTTGCCATTTTCACAGCCCAGCAGTTCTCTGGTCTCTGCTCCCCACAGGACCGGGGTTACAGACATATGTGGTCATGCCTGTCTTTTTATGTGGGTGCTGGGGAATCCACTCAGGTGGTCTCAGGCCACCTCAGGCCTTCATGCTTGTACAGGAAGCACTTAACTGCTACACCATCTCTCCAGATATTTTGATGGTTGTTGGCCGAATCTCCATATTAGAACCACTGTTATGGAGACCGTAGATTTTTTTGTTGAACAGGGTCTTAGGCATCCCAGGCCTTGAACTTGCCATATATCCAAGAATGACCTGCTGATCTTCCTGCCTCCACATTCTTGCATTATCAGCATGAGCCACCAAAGCCAATTTTATGTGGTGCTTGGGATCAAACCCAGGGCTTCGTGGATACTGGGCCAGCACTCTCCCAATTGAGTTACAACCCCCAACTGATTGTCGTCTATATTTTAGTGCCAAAATGATGACCTCTTTGTCAAGGGATTTTTTTCATCCTGGGTTGAGTCAAATTTAATATTAAGATTATGAAGGCCATCATTAGAAGCGATCAACATCTTGGCCCAATTCAATTTCTTCTATTAACCAGGTTGATAATTAGCAAGTCCCAGTTGTCCACCTTCGTTTGTTCCCTCTTTTTTTCCTCTCTTCTCCCTTTTGAAATGTTTGTTCACAGGTACGTATTTGGAAGAGGGGAGGGTAGTGCAGCTGGGTGTGGTTCTGGGGCCATGGCTCTCTGAAGGTCAGGCCTTGAGTGACTGCTATGAGGAAGGAAATACTAGGGCAGCCAGGGGCAGCAGAAAGACCCCAGCCCTCAAGAGACTCCATGTTGCCTTCCCGCATGCAGAATGGCAATCTGTTTTAGTCACCCCACAGATTCAAGTGCTAATCTCATGACTTTCACAATGGCTCTGTTGGAAGCTTGAATAATGTCCCCAAGAATCCCTGGAAGCTGGAATGTTACCTTATATGGCAATGAGACTTTGTAGACATGACCAACCTCAGGATGAGATGGGAAGATTGTCTCCAGTGGACCCAAGTGTGATTCTGAGTGTCATTAAAACAATAGAGCAAAGAGACAGCTTTAACAGAAGAGAAGGAAACATTGTGACCATAATGACAGTAATGCAACTCAATGCCAAGGATTGCTTCCAGCCCCAGACACCTTGATTTTAGACCCATAAGACAAATAGCCTGACTTTGGGCAACGAGAATTAGAAGAGAATAATTTTTTTGTTGTAAGCTGTTACCTTTGTGGTCACTTGTTAAAGCAGCTGGAGGAACTGGGGACAGCTCTCTACTGAGGGCCTAATGTCCAAAAGTCATTTAAAGTGGTGCCCAGTGAGTGCTTGGGCTCTACTGAGCCTTTGTGTCCAAACAAAGATGGTGGCTGTAACAAAGATGTGCTCTCGTGGTAGAGGGGAGGGTAGGGGTGAAGTTGGGGATTGATTTGGTGGCTACAGCCTGTTTTCTTTTGAGGAAGACTTTGGCTTACAGCCTGCGTTAGGGTTCTCCAGAGAACCAGACACTCTTCCATATTCATTTATATGATTTCTTATAAGAATGGGCACACATGAATAGCACTCCGATTTGCCACCTGAAAATCCAGAATTCACAGGAAAGCTAGTGGTGTAGTTCTTAGAACCAAGGGCTGGTGTCACAAGCACTGTCAAGGGCAGAAGAAGGTCTATGCTTCAGCTTGAGTCAGCAGGGAAAGAAAGTACATCCCCCTCTCCACATATTTCGTCCTTTTGGGGCCTTCATTGGATGTTGTGCTCCAGCGTGGAGGATCATGTTCTGCTTCACTCAGTCCAGGTGCAAATGCTAATCTCTTCAGAAAGCACCTGCAAACACACCAGATGCCATGTTTACTCTGCACATCCTGCTCCCAGTCAAGCTGAGACATAGGATTGAGCATCACAGAGCTTTGTGTGTTCCATGGTCATTTCCTCCCCTGAGCTCCTTATACTCTGAGTTCACAGAGGACCTGGGAATAGCTACATCATTTCTGGGGTCCAGTACATATTTAAAATGTACAGCTCCTTCTTCCATGCTTGGTAAGCATCTCAGTATGGTGAGGCTGCACATGAACCAAGTAGGAGGCCTTCCAAGGGAGCTTCCCTGAGCATGTTCTCAAGGTGAACCAAGTCCTGCCCTTGGCCTCAGTTCTGTTCTTAGACTGGACACCCACTCCCTATTCCGTGTTCACTCTGAAGTACGTGAAGCTTTCAGAAAGCTGTTTCTTCTTACTTTATCTTTTCCATGGAAAAAACCTTGCTCTCAAAGTTGCCAAGCCCAAAACAGGATCAGCCTAAAGAATGAAGTGAAAGTCTCAGAATTCTGATAACGCCAATGATCTCAAAACAAACAGGAACGGTGACAAGGATGGTTTATGGGCTCATTAACCATCTCCAAACCATCACATTGACTACAGAATGCAGAGGGTCATTTTCCAGAAACTCCAGATTGCACCACAGTGAACCTGCTCTTCCACAGCCTCATCTCTGCTTCTAGGGAGCAGAGATGAGTGATCCCCAAGGGCTCTTTGGGGGGAAAAGGAGTTAGGACATACCCCATGTAACCATAGGGTATATAAATTTGAGGGCTTTGAGGGATAATTCTGAAATGTCTGGCCCTGAGCCTGCATTCCTTGCATTCCTCCTCAAATCTCATGGGATTCACTGGAAGGTGCAGAGAAAAAGGGAAGACAGCCTCAGTTTGAAACTGCCCTTCACGAGAGAACTTTCTAGGTCAGTCTGGTTTTATCTTCACTGTCTTGGTGCCTGTTTCCCATGGCCTCAAGACTCCATTACACAGCCTCTGCCTTTAGATAAGTTGTTCAGCTCCCTTCCCCCATTGTGACATCCTAAACACATTCTAAATGTCTTGTGATAGCTTGATAAAACCCACCCATCAATAGAGGAGCTACTCAAAATCTATAACCTGTTGGCTAGACACTGGACTCAGTGAACAACTTCCCAGAAGCCACAGCTGAACTGGCAGCTTTACCTCCAGCTGTGATGAAAGGTGAGCTGTGAATCCAGACACAGTGTCCAGCCAGCTGACCTTCAGCCCGCTTTCCTGATAAAGGGTTCTCTGGGATGACAAGGGTTTTCCTGTCTTGGGAAGGAAACCTGGCTGACTGGCCTCTCCTTTGTTCCTCTTCCCTCTCCAAGGCCACTGTCAGCAGCCAGGTCCGCACTCATGTCCCAGAACTCAAGGGGGCTTCTATTCCCAGGCACCCAGCCTGCAACAGCAAAGGAACCTGGCCTTCAGGGGTCTCAGGCTATATGTTCTGCACATCTTTCCCTCCTGAGGGCAGAGCAGCTGAGAGAGGGAAGAAACTATGACATGAGGATGCACCCAGGGAAGCTCCCTGTGTGCAGGAGACACACAGCAGGCCTCATGGACCCCAGGCCCATCAGTGCAACTGGATGGCCTCTGAGAGCACAGGTCCTCTCGGAGGGAATGTTGGTCTTTGGCAGTTCGTGTCTCGTCTGAGGCAAGAGGATTGATTTCATCTTGCCCAGCTGCAGGGCAGGCATTCTGGAAGGGGTGGGGAGCAAACTTAAAGGCTGGAATACTTTCTGGTGTTCAGCCAATGTGAGTGGCTGTCTTATTGATAACAGGCTTAGGATCCAAGATGAATGGGTTAGAAGCAAAAATATTCATGCAGTCTCAAAGTTTTTCTTGGCTGGTTCAGCTTTCAGACAAGGATGAGGAAGCTCCTTGCGTCTGGAATAAGGACGTCACTATTTACTTCCATGGCTGTGGTTCCTCCCCTTAAATTCAGCTTGCTCACCCCTGTTGAGCTTCTCCGACATGGCACTTTAAGGCACTCCTCTTCTTAAGACATATAATGGCTCCTCATTATTACCATTGAAGGCCTAGTTTATAAGCCTCATTAGGTTATTAAATAATCTGGTTCTAATTTAAAGTCAAGTTCCATTTAATGCTTGTTTTTTAGGATTTAAGCACAACAACCCTGGCTAGGGAGTCATGCTCCTTAAACTCCACGATGGTCATCCTGTGACCTGAAACCATCTCTGTTGTAAGTAAATTGTTAAGAAATCATGGACCCCCCCTAGCAACAACACACAAAGAGGGGGAAACTGGCTACCTGCTGCGCTTTTGATAACTCCCTACCCCAGGGACTGATCCAGTATGCCCACCAGGAGGGTCCCCAGTAAGTTGGGCACTGGGAGGAGTGTAATGGGGCTACCATCGTAAGATTTGCTCATACAATGTATGCAATTATGGATAATAAAGAAAAAAAAAAAGAAATCATGGAGAGTCCTGGTGTTTAGAATGAGTTTGCCAAACACACAGATGTATTTTTCAAAATATAATAAAAATTTAATCCATTAGAATAGAAAATTCCACCTCTTCCAGTGTTTTTTGTTCACCTCCATTATTTCTTTGGTGCCCAAAGCAACCTCAGCAGTTCTCAGAACCATGGATACCATGTGTTGTCTTCAGCTTTCTAGTTGCTACACAGAAAGAACCCAAGCAAAAGTGGCTTGTGGAGGAATAGGTCTATTAGGCTTATGGACTCAGGTGGAGACTCCATCCTGGCAGGGAAAATGATGGCATGTGCAGAGGGGTGGACATCACCTCCACCACAGCACTGCAAACAATGGCGGGAAGGTGTGCCAGACACTGGCAAGGGGAAGCTGGTTTATAACCTCCATAAGCCCGCCCCCAACAACACAGCTCCATCGAGGTTGTAAAACCCAAACTGCCATCAGCTGAGGATCAATCACTGAGAACACATTCATTTGTTTGTGGGGGACACCTGGATCAAACCATGACACCATGCATCTTTCCATCAGCGAGTGTGGGCACTGAGGGAGCAGGACTCACCTCATCTCACCAAGGAACGTTCTTTGCACTCTATACCTCCACACAGCAATCTGTAGTTTCTGGCCAGCATCATCTATCCGTCCCTAGGAGGCCCACTCTGTAATTAAATGTGAGGTGAAAAGCAGGATCTACTAATATTGGGGTAGCTGGTCACTTCTGCCTGGGATTGACCACCCCAGGGCACATGAGCATCCAAGACATCTCCCTCGTAACAGGAGTAGAATGCCTTCCCCAGCTCTAAGTGCTCCCAGCTCAAAGCCCGCACACAGCACATGATCTCTTTAGCTGCATTTTTAGGTCCCTGGGCTCTTCATCAACTGTTTCTGTTCTCTAGTTTGCTGACTCCAGGCTTAGACCTCCCATTTCTTTTATGAAACAGAAAATGAACCACCGGTGGAAACTTGTTCCAGAAAGTCCCTCAATTGCCATCCTGTAGAGAGCCCTTGGAGTCAGTGGAGGGTGCAGGAAAAAACCAGAGGAGGAAAAAACAAGAAAAGAAAAATAAAGAAGCAAGATCTCAGGACAGAATGTGAACACCAAGGAGCCTCGTTACAAATTACAGCCCTGAGCCAACGGTGCTCAGATCAGAACGGTGCTTGATGAGTTCACACTCTCTGAACATAAATGCTGTGTGTGTGTGTGTGTGTGTGTGTGTGTGTGTGTGTGTGTGTGTGTGTGCACGTGCATGCACACAGGCATTAACTTTGCCACTTTGGTGAGGTGTTATTTTCAAAATCAATGGCCCAATGAACCCATGCTAAAAGTTACTTAAAAAGCCTCCTATACATGCTTAGCTCCAAGATGGCACATTTATGTGGCATTTCAAGAATGAGATCAAGGAACTCTGTGGACACAGGCCTCCCAGCCTAGCAGAGGATGGATCACAGCGTGTGTGGAGGAGGAGCTACCCCGCTGCTCTCAGACACCCTGCTGTGGCTTCATTCTAACAGCACCATTCTCTGGCACTTCGTATAAATTTTGGTACTTCAAATTAATATTCAGCTACTACAGGGAAGGAGCCATAATGACTGTATTTATATTTTAGGAAGATAGATTAGTTGTGTTTCTCATTGCTATGACCAACACCTGACAGACTACACTTGAGGAAAGAAGGACGGGTCTAGGCTCATGGATTAAGAAGGTACAGCTCATCCATGGCAGGGAAGGTATGGAGGAGTTAACGAGAGCAGGATTGTGCTACCAAGACTCTTCAAATCGCAATGGATCAGGAAACAGACAGCAAGAAATCTGGCTTTCTCCGTTACCCTCTTTTTATTCAGTTCAGGACTGGATGGTGCCACCTCCATTCAGGGTGGATCTTTCTGCCTCAGTTAATCATCGAGGGACTGGACAAACTCACCAAAGGCTAAGGCCATAGGCATTTCTTAATCCAATCAAGTTGCCAATGAATATTAACCATCACAAGTCTACCTCTTGCCAACCTGACACTCAAATACATCTCCTTTGCATCATAACAGTGGGGTTATCAGAAATGTAACCCAAGGTATCTAGAAAGACAAAAAGAAGTTGAAGATGAGGATGGAACCAAAGCATGTGATTGGGATGGGGGAGCAGGAATTTGTCTTTGCTCTGATTTTTGTTTGTTTGTTTGTTTTGTTTTGTTTTCAGAGGTAAGGTCTTGCTCTAGCCAGGCTGACCTGGAATTCACTACATGGTCTTAGGCTGGCCTTGAACTCACGGCAATCCTCCTACCTCAGTGCTGAGATTAAAGGCATGGTTCTTTTTTTTTTTTTTTAAAAAAAATGTTTATTTCCAAAGAGAGAGAGTGGGGATGGAGAGAATGGGTGTACCAGGGCTTCCAGGCACTTCAAAGGAACTCCAGATACATGCACCACTTTGGGTACTTGGGAACTGAACCAGGGGCTTCAGGCCTTGCAGGCAAGCACTTGAGCCATCTCTCCAGCCCCCGCTCTCTGGTTCTTAATCTTATTTGTGCTGTAGAACTTCCTGCAGCCTGGTGTCTCCTATGGACTCTGAGTAGTGTTGGAAACTACAGAAAATAGAATTCATATGATTACAAATTAGACTACAATTATATTAAAATATAATTACCAAAGTGCTTAAAATGAATTTGTGGCATGATAATTTGTGTTGATTCCTTACTAATACATTAACTAATATACTTTAAAAATAGGTCTATTAATTATGTTAATTTAAACTAGTGATGTCAGCAAATGTTATTTCTAGATATCTGTTCCAAGTATCGAGTGCTACAAGAACATTTGCTTTTTACTGCTAAAAAGAAAGTTGTATGGACTGCTACAAGTACTGTGTGTGTTTTATCAATAATTATAATGTAAGGTAATGGTACATATCCATTTGAGAGGCCGATGAAAGTAAAGTGATATTTTGCCCATTTGATCTCAGGGATGTGGTGACTTGTTTAGAATACTGTGGTTCTGTTGTCCCTTCAACTAGGAAGTTCTGTAGAAGTTCAAAATCACCTGGGCAAACCAAGGGAAGAAGAGGGCACTACCTTAAGTTGTAAATCACATAGGACATTCAGGAAATATTTATGAGTTGCTGTGAATACCAGATTTGAGCAGAGGGATTTTTATCTAATTTCTTACACTGGTTAAGTAAAAATCATTATTGAAAGTTCTATGTTATATTGAATCTTTTATTTAATATTTAATATTCAGTAAGCAGATATAATTGTTCCTTTCTTATCAATAAAGGGAAGTGTTATCCCTAAATTGCCTAATGGAAAGAGAAGGAACTTGAATGGATGTATTTAGTGTTTAATGAAGTCTTATATTTACATAGCACTCCTCCTTTAGATAAATAGCAGAAGCCTTTTATTTCAAAGCTAATTTATAGACCATGATGATTTAGAAACACAAATGTACAGAAGATGATAGAAAAGTTCATGTATGATGGATAGAAGGATCAAGAGTCTAACCTCAATGGGCCTATGGGTATCATGGGTGGTTTAAGTGGAAAATGCTTCCCACCATCGGCTTATTGTCTGAATACCTCATCCACAGCTGATTCCACTGCTCTGGAAGGTTGTGGCACCTTTGTGAGGTGGAGCCTTGTTGGAGGAAGTGTGTCACTGGAGATCAGTCCTGAAGTTTCATAATCTAGCCCCCCTTGCTATTCATTCTCTCTCTCCTTCCTCCCTGCTGCTGTGATGGTGTGGCACCAACTCCTTGCTCCTGCCATGCTGGACTCTACCCTCTGGAACTGTAAGCTGAAATAAACTCTTTCCTCCCTACCACTATGCTAAGAATTTGGCCCCTTGTTCTGGGGTTGTTATCTTATTTATTCTATATAACTCCTGGCACCCAGGTGTTTAAATTTTAGAAACACTGGTTATAAGTCTGAAGAAAGAGCTTCCTGAGAAAGCAATCCAAAACTCAAAATCCTGTGTGCACTTGACTTTTCAAGAAAACCTCTGTGACTCAAAGGCAGGAGGTGGTTGGTAATCCCTTTTCTTCTGCCAGCAGGTACTCAGCATTAGATGATTTAATGATAACTTCTTTTTTAAATAGTTCTATTTACTTATTTGTAAGTAGAGAGCGATAGAGAGTTAAGAGATGAGGGAATGGGCATGCCAGGGCCTCCAGCCACTGTAAACAAAGTCCAGATGCATGCGCCACTTTGTACATCTGTCCTCATGTGGGTACTGGGAAATTGAACCCAAGTTGTTAGGCTTTGCAGACAAGTGCCTTAATTGCTAAACCATCTCTCTAGCCCCAATGATAACTTCTTTTTAATCAATAACAAGGTGAAAAGCCAAGTTCAGTTTGAAACCTATTTTTCAATACAAAATTCCTCAGCAATTCCCAGAGCTTTAAAATCCCAGAGCAGATGCAAACCAAGACATGGCATCATTTCCATCGATTCTGTTGTCATTGTCATTGGGAAAGAAGCAGCTGTCCTGGAGGCCTTTGACAAGTCTTTCTTTCAGGCAGCTGTGGGGCTAATTGGTCCATGCTGTATCCCACTCACTGGCCAATTTATTGCATGTGGAGAAGAACACGAGATTTGAGGCTTGGATCTGCTGGGTGACCTAGAAGCAAACTCTTATTAGCCTCTTTGAGTCATATTTTTCTACAGTTATTCTTTATTTGTTTGTTTTGGTTCTTTTGAGGTAGGGTCTCGCTCTAGCCCAGGCTGACCTGGAATTCACTATGTAGTCTCAGGGTGGCCTTGAACTCACAGTGATCCTGTTCCCAAGTGCTGGTATTAAAGGCAAGTGCCATCACACCCAGCTTTTCCACAATTTTAAAGGGAGGCTGGTGTTACCTGTCCTGTGAGGTGATTGTGAGTATTGCCTGAGCTGATCTAAAGGGAGACAATTGTTAAGTTGTGACATTTGTATAAATGCCAGAAGGCAATTGCTCCTTGTAGAAAGAGCATCACTGAATTCTGTCCCCAGAAGGAAGATGGCACAAGCTGTCACTATGGCTGTCCTCCTTCTCAATCACCAGCATTCAATTAGTAGAAATGCCAATCATCACTAAGCATCAGCATAAACAAAATTTATTGCTACTTATTATTTTAATGTCTCTCCAATTGTATGTTGGGACAAAAAATTTGCTTACATCATTTTCTGTTCCAAATGCCTCCACTGCCTGTTGTAATAAAACAACACCTGGAATCATGGGTAACTGATAACATTTATTGAGCACGAATCATGCAGGAGGAATGGTTCCAAACACACCACATTGATTAACGTACAAGATATCCACAAACCTTTGAAGGGAACACCATCATTTTCTCTATTTACAAGTGGGAAGTGAAGCCAGAAAAGAGCACACAGGTGAGAGGCAGGACTGAGATGCAGATGACTGGGAGCTCAGAGCCTAAGTCAATTGGCTATACTGCTATCTAAACTCACATCCAGTTACCAGAGCAGGTGAGGAGAAGGGGCTTCTGCGAATCCCCAGTCTTGCCTCTGCTCCTCTGCCCCTTCTCTGCTCAGCTGAACTTCCATCTTCCCAATGCACATTCATCTAGAACTTTAGAATGCAGATACAGTCTATTCGGAAATGGGGTCATAGCAGATATAATTAGTTAAGATGAGGTCATACTGGATCACAATGGATTAGAGTGAACCTAATGTTACATGTGTCCTCATAAGAGGGAACTTTGGAAACAGACAGCCAAAGGACAGGCCCTGTGAAGATTAGAGAAGGGAGTGATGTTCAGGAATGCTAAGCTACCACCAGCTAATACAGAGGTGTGGAACTGAATCTCTGGGAGCTTCCAGAGGGAACCAGATCTGCTGACATCTTGCTTGTGACTTCTAACCACTGGATGTATGAGACCATATATTTCTGCTGTTTTCAGCCACCAGGTCTGTGATACTCTGTTATAGCAGCCCCAGGCACCTTCTCTGCCTTGGCTCTGTCTTCCAGCAGAGTAAAGGAAATTATCGCACTGATGACTCAAAAACCCAAGAATCTGAGGCTTTGGAGGGTTTACTGTTGCATTAGCTCATTTCCTTTTCTCTGATTAAGCCTCATAAAAAACCAGCCCACTCAGATTAAGAAGAGCAAGTATCCATGGCCCATTATCTCTTGGTAAGTAAAGCCAGTCCCAGAGGATTTCTGCTTGAACAGCCCATCTTCACTCACCATCCAATCAGGTAGAGACTTAGAGCCAAGCACTTAATTCTCCCTCTTTTTTGTTGGAGGCCATGGAGAGAGGTCATTTCCACCTAAGAATTAGACTTGCTTTGAAGAAGAAAGAACTGTAATTTCAAACATCTGCTCCCATGCTTAGAGGTAGAGTCTTGGATCAAATGGCCCATTTAGGCAAACATTGGATGGCTGCAAAGCTATGTGCTGGAGTCTATGTTTAGGAAGAAGTTGAGGGTTGCTGAATATCTTAACCTGACTGAAAATAAGAAATTTAGCTTAGAAGCCTGACTTGGTTTCATAAACCTGTAATTTTAGCTACTCTGGAAGTTAAGGCAGGAGGATCCCAAGTTTCAGTCATTCTTAAGCAACATAGTGAGACTCTGTCCCCTCTCTCAAAAGACTGGGGATATAATTTAGTGGGAGGGTACTTGCCTATCATGTGTGATCCTGGGTTCACTCCCCAGTATATGAAGAGAAAAATGAAGAGAAGGAAGAAACTTAGGTTAGAGTTGGCCAAGAGGTAGGGAAAGACAAGAAGAGTACAATGAATGAAGCTCGCATTCTATCAAGAGACTATCCCAGAGATGCCCCTGGTAACTGGGTTTAGCCATGTGTCTGAGAACTAACAGGGCTGATATTCAACTTTCAGTTGTATTGTGTGGGATTACAATGTAACTTTCCACCCTGATTTCATTAAACCTTTATCAAGTTTCCTGGAAATTCAACACTGTATTAACTGTCCTTTAGAGAGGGAGGAAAAAAGTGTCCTTGGAGTTATAGTGAAAAATGTTATTCAAGTGTTATTCAGGAAAGGAAACCTGGAAAGGAGAATAGGATTTGGAGGAATTTGGAATCATAGCTTTTTATACTACACACCTGCTTCTTCTCTTCTTACTGTTTGTGAGAAGAGGTTGTTGAGCTTGGAATTTTAGTCTATTTTGAATGCATCCTAAAGGATGTTGAAGCCATCAATGTAGAGCACCTGAAAACCATGACCGGGCTGCTGAGAACAAGGCTTCGTCTATACTGAGGGCCAACAAAGCCACCTGGTGAATAGAAAAAGTGCAGGACCTCAAGTTGTTAGGGATTGAATGCTTATGTCCCACCAGAATTCATATGCTGAAGCCTAATTCCTAAATGAGGCTAGTTGGAGATTAGGACTTTGGGAGGTGATTAGAAGGATGGAGCCCTCATGAATGAGATTAATGGTACAAAGAGAAGGAAGGTAGTATATTTCTTTCTCTCTGTTCTCTGCCATTTGAGAAGACATGTATCTGCAAACCAGGATGTGGACTTGCATCAAACACTGAATCCGATGACACCTTGATCTTGGATTTCTCAGCTTCCAGAATTGTGAGAAACAAATATTTATTATTTGAGTCACTCAGTCTATGGCAACTTGTTAGAGAAGTATGAACGAGGCTCCAATACTTAAAAACAGAAGCAAGACTACAATGAACAATACCTTATAAGAAGAACAGACAAGGAGCTTCATGGTAGGAAGAAAAATAGCATTTGTGACCAAAGTGATGCAACATGAAATATTTAAGATAATGTTCTAGCAGACAGAACAAGAAGCATAGGCAAGTAGGCATGCATGCATTATCTTCCAGGCAAACCACAGAGTACCCTTTTCATAGGCTCTAATGCAAATGTGCTCTTTGGAATTGTGCCACGACTGTTTCCCCTTCCAGAAGGAGTTATTGACAGGCAAAGGGAAAGCTACGAGAGGAAGCTCACATCTGGCAATTCTCAGTAAAAGCAGTGAAGGGTGGGAAGGGAGAGGAGGATGATAGGCTGGCATGGCAGACTTTAGAAGCCTGATCTATACTTTTAAGAAAGATATGTGGACAATAAAAATAAGAACAAATGTGAAGCTGCCCAGAAAGTGGGGGCCACGGGGGAAACTGGCAGACCTGCAGTGTGGATAAAAGCATCAGAACTTGAACATTTCCTAGAAAGCCCCCTAGGGTCTGTATTAGTGTCTCATGGCTGTTTTAATAAACCATCACAACAGAAATCTGTTCTATCACATTATGTGTTTATAGGGGAGGGAGCAGAAGTCTGAAATCAGAGGGGAAATATTATTTGTCTCTATGGTTGCCAGAATTCCTTAGTTTGTAGCTGACTTACTCTAGTCTTTGCTTCCATAGTTCTGTCACTTTGCCTTTTTGTCAGTTACTAGTAAAATCTCCCTGCCTCCCCTCTATAAGGAGTGATTGTATTTCAGCTCCACTCAGATAATTAGGGATAATACCCTCTTTTCAACATCCTTAATCATCTCTGCAAAGATCTTTTCTGTTCACACTCAACATCCACAGACAGTAGGACCTGCTACCATTCTTCAGTCTGGTATAGAGTCTGTTGAAACAGGCAGAAAAGTGAAGTCCATGGAAAGGAATGAGAGAATACTTGGACCTGATGGTGGGGCCACTGGAAACAAAACCTTTCACAAAAGGCAGAGGTGAAAAGGCAGCATTGCATGTGCTGGCCTCTGGGTACCTGGAATTGTGGTCCTCCCATCTTTCACAAATTTGGGGGGAGTGATTTTCTTTAAATTCTTTATCAGTTTCAAATGGCATATATATTTTTAAATGGAGCAAAAATGTAGACAAGGCAGTCCTCAATGGTCATGAATCTAAAAGGCTTGCACATGTAGTATGAGATTATCTGAAATTCCTGGCAGCAGAAATGAGTCATATATTACTGTGTGACATTTACCGAACATTCCTCATGACGCTTTCTCGACTTTGTTAAGGGAGAGATATTGAATTTGTTGGGTGAC
>PVHP010021534.1:16639-29423 GCA_004024765.1 Zapus hudsonius | reverse complement strand
AGGGTGGAATGGAACACAAAAAGCAAGCTTGAAAACTTTATTAGTCCTTAGTACTAGAGAGGTCAGGCCAAGAGGTAATAAATGCTTTGTGGGAAAAGATATAATTTAAGTTCAGGAGTAGCAGTAGTAGAAGTTAAGGAAGACAAAAGACAGATGTTTCCAACTTGAATAATTCTCAAGTTGGCAAAGAAAGCCTAAATGTAACTTCTTCAACTCAACCCTGATTTTCCCATTACCAGATAAACTCAAGGACAGTAAAGGACACATTTGAGTTTACTCAAAATTGTATCAACAGCACTTAGCACAGGTCCTGAGACCTAGTTGGCACTTAACAGTTATTACTGAATGAAGGCATGTCATCCTAGACTGCTCCAGGCACCCTTTGTGTGCTCCCATGCCCCAAACCCTTTCCCTGTACAAGATTGGGTTTCCATAACTGTGCTTAACCTGTAATCAGTACCTCAGTCTACACTGGCTTGTCCTCTCTTCTGGAATGATTGACACGAGATTCTTTAAAGCTACAGTCAAAATATGTCTGCTTTGACTCTCATAACGTGGGCCTGCAGCATGTCAAGGCAGTAAGGATGGTTAAATGTCTATTCCAATGGTTGGCAGTGCCCTGGTCATTGGGAAAGTTTTGCAAAAGAGTTCCTGTCTCACCCTGGATTCAGGTTATGTGAATGTACCAATAGAGACTCTGAATTCTCTTGGTTCACCCTTCAGCAAGGGGAAATTGACTTTCTCTCCATGCCAAAATTCTGATTACCATTTTGGGCAGCACTCTGGAAATTGGGTATCGGGTCTAAGACCCAAGGAGAAAAATCACTTTGCTGTCCTTTGGGCATGAATTACAACTCCCTGGGTAGTTGTAGATGAGTTCTGTCCGAGCAAAGGGCCCAGCACTCAGGATCTTAAGTTTTGGCTTTACATAATTCTCCTCTCTCAGGAGAAATTGCAAAATGCCTTCTATTCTGGCTTCACATAAAGAAAAATGAAAAAATCTCCAATTTAAATTTAATCATATCCATTATAAAATGAACTAAATAAAGTTTGTTTTCTTTATTTTTTCTGAGATTACCATTTGAAAGGGAAATTTTATAAACTCATCAATACTTTATTTCTTAGGAAACCTTTAGAATCTAGACAGGAATTTTCATTCCGAGACACGGTCTCCTGCAAAGGATTAAATATGGTCAAATATAATTAGGGTTAAATTATTTAGTGATACTCATCACCTCTGACTACTTACCATGGGCAAAGCAGGTACTACTAAAATCTTATCTTTTGATTTCATCCTCAACTCAGCCCTGTCCAAAATCACTGCAGATAAATACCTACAAATAGAATAAAAAAAAAAAAAGAACTGAACTTTGACTGTTGCTATTTGCTTCACAAATTAGCAAGGGTCATAAACTCAGAGGAAGTGCAACCTGTGTCTTTTTTTTTTTTTGTCCTGACAACATTGTGTACAGGATGATGGTAGTCCTGGTGATGTTCCTTTCTCTACTCATGCCTCCTAAGCTCCTCTTGACCCATCTGTGTCTTCGTTTCCCTGCCAGTGACATTGCTGGTCCATGGAACACCCTTTCTGCAGCATGGAAATAAATACCAGAGGAAAGGGATGAAAGTAGACCATGAGATTTCCCAGGGATGGTTCTGACTAAAGAGATACAAAGTCAATTTAACAGCATCAGATGTCCAATCCACATTCTCTTCGTACAGCACAAAGTACCATTTTTATAACAACAACAACACAACCAAAAACCCAAGAATTGAAGTGAAGAATTGAGCAAAGTTTCCATCATTACACATGAGTTGACTGAGAAAGAAATCAAATTTTTTTCACAGCTTAAAGACAACTATAATATCAAACAGGTGTCTTGGACAGGTGACAAATTTGCAATTGACTTAGGAACCTTCAAAAGTACAGATCCCCCCTCCACAGCCTCGCTATCCTTGGTCAACTAACAGTGATGATTTTATTGTTACAAAGGCTATGCATTTGCTTTTGAGAACATGATATTAAACATAATAAACCCCCTAGTTTGAAAAATGCATATTATTGCAAAAAGAAGAAACCCAAGACAGCTGTAAAAGTGTTTATCAACCTGTAAAAACCTATGTGAATTCTTAAAAAGTAGTACTGAATAGTTATTTAGATCTTTCTTATGGTTCTACTGAAAGAGATCCTTTAAGGCCTATTTCAAATGGATATTGACTTATGTGCATACACGTTATTGTGATAGCTTTGACAAATTACTCTTAGCTCATTAACTACTTCTGTTTCCTCATCCATCTGTCTTCAGATGGAAGTACATTCAGGTTCGCGAGTCTGAGAGAATCAGCAAGGCGAGGTCTTCTCATTGCCCCTGTTATAGATTGAATTGTGCACCTCTGAAGTGTATATATCCAAGAACCTCTAACTCCCCATGTGATTGGACTTGGAGTTAGGCTCTTTAAGGAGGTGATTGAGGTTAAGAAAGGTCACTAGGTTAGATTGATGACCTGATAGCCCTAATCTCCTTATAAGAGGAAATGTTGATACCAGAGGTCAAGGTCTGCCACCCTCACCAGAACCAGACCATGTTAGTAGCCAGATCTCACACTCCCATCCTCTAAAACAAGAAGAAAAGAAACTTCCAGTTTTTAAGCCACTTAGCCTAGTGCTTGTTTGTTACAGCAACTCAAGCATAGCTTCAACTGATATGCCATTGCCATCATTCTATTTAGATTGCTCCGTGGTTCCTCCAAAATGGAAAATCTCAGAGATTCAGTTGTGCAAATGCAGCTGATTATCTTGAACTCTTCTCATTCCCTGTGCTGCTCTCCTGGGCCATGGCACTGCTTTACATAAATATGCTTATGTCACTTGACAGGCTCCATCTTGTGAGTGCCATGAAATTTGCATACGCTCTTTCCCTCCATTAAAGGAGTCCAGAGTGCAGAGTTCCTACTACTCATTCTCAGTGATATTTTCCAAGTGCTAACACAAGTGAGATTGCATTTGGTAAAGATACAGAAAAGCAAATGAATGATTGAATGAATATATGGATAAACAAATGAAGAAATCAATAATTGATTACTATTTTGTCTCATCAACGTTCCATAGGGTCTAGAATTATCTTTCTATCATCATGCTTCCCATTGGTTCACATTAATGGAAGAGTATCAATAACGGGAAAACTGTGTATTCCTTAATTCTTGCTGACTTGGGAGTTTAATTGGACTACTTCATGTGTACAGACAAGAAAACCGAAGCTTTGTGACTTTGAGAATCAACCCAGGGCTGAGTAAATGGCTCAATGGGTAAAGGAGGTTGCCTGCAAAACCTATCCTGGCTTTTATTCCCCAGTGTTTATGCTTATGAAAAGCCAGATTCTCAATGTGGAGCATACATCTAGAGTTCATTTACAGCAGCAAGAGGCACTGATGTCCCCATGCTCTCTCTGAAATTAATTAATTAATTAATTAATAATTTTAGAAATAAAAAACAAAAGAATCAATCCAGACTCACACAGTTGTGAAAAAGATAAGGCCATAACTTCAGCACCATATGAGAACCTCGTCTCAATTTTTTCCTACCTTCATAATGGGCTTCCCCTTAGCTTTTCTTTAAACTTAGGGTCAAAAGAGAAGCAAATCTATTTTCTGAGAACATTTGAGCAACCATCCTCTTGTGTCTAATTTGTAGGAACATTTTTCAATGCTCTGTGCTTTCCTGCTCCTGTGAGACAGAGATTGCTCTGTAAGCATCATTACCACATGAGGTATAGTACCAAAGGAACTGAAACCTTGATGCCAATGAATGCTGGTATTTCTGAGGGCTCCAGGGATGGGAGGCAAAGAAGTCAAGTTCTGTCTAATTGGATCTCATTCCTGATGCCACTCCCGATTCAAATTTGTTTCATATGTCAGTTCTGTCATATATTAGATATATATACTTAAAAATTCATCTCAGTTTCCACCTTTTCATGATCATGCTCTCAGATGGTTCCAAGTACAGAAAATGGAGGGAACATAGACACTTTAATGCTTAATTTGCATTACAGATGAAAAAGCCCCTGAAGCAAACATTCACTAAATTCCAATTCCAAATTTTCTTTATGGTAACTCAGGAAAACTACATTTCCCGGTATCCTTTGCAGTTACACCTGGAGCCATGTTAGAAGACTCCTATTCATCACATCTAATCACAGACTTAGAATGCATTCTGGGACCATCCTCTCTTTTCTTAGCAGTCTTCAAAACCCAGATGACAGAGAAGAGGACTGGGAAGCAGCCCTGGAAGAAAACCCCACCTCCAGAGAGAATTAGGCTTCTCGAAACAGAATAGGAAACTGCCTGCTACACTGACATTGGTGACAAGAAAAATCTTTGCAGAGCAAAGTTACTAAAACTTAGAGGTGTTTTGACAAAACACCTGGCATGAATGACTCTGATAAATGCAATTTTTCAAAAGTTAGAGAGTCTAAGTCTAGGGGAGAAAAAACCCAACTCTAGGTCATCAACAGAGACAGATTATGTATGACTTGTGCTCCTAAAACTGCTAGGCCTTCTGAGCGGGTTCCTTGGAAGGCTTTCTTCCTTTCCCCATCACTCCTCCCTCATCCTGCTGGCACTAATGCCACAACTATTCCAGGGAGGGCAGTAGAAATACCCCTGATTAGAAGTCCACAGGACAATGACAGAATAGCATAAGAGAAGGTGGAGAATATTTCTCCCCTCTAACAAGAAAATGGATGGAAAGCAGATCAGAGGAGCAGTGACATGCCAGATGTAGAAAATGTCACGCTGGTTACCTAGGTTGGAAGCTGCTGAGACAGAAGTGAGAGAAGACAGACCTCCAGAGGCTTCTCCCCACCACAGCTGCTGGACCAGGGGGAAGCTAAGAATCCACATTCTTCCCTTCCTTTTTTCCCTTCTTGTTCAACTCATTCAAAGCATCCCAACTTTTTGACTAATGCCTTTGGGTGGTACAATGATTTTACACTTCCTAGCAAAGGAGAATATTGGAATTATGCCTAAGCGAGGGATGTCCTGGGAGTCTCTTTCCATCCCCTCATGACCTTTCTGTCAGGAGGTCATTAAGCAATTTTGAAAGCTGCTTCCACAAACTTCAGAATGGCATGAAGAATCTGAACTTTTAATACAAGCTGCTGAACAGCACACACTTAAATAGCAGGCTCTCACATGCCCTTCCTGGTTCCTTCCTATACTCTCCTGGGATGCTGAGGGCCTTTGTGGCTTTTCACTTGGTGTTGGGATTCTCCTGTGTCTTTCCCATTTTTCCCCATTTTCATCTTAGAATACATTTTCTTTTAGCAGGACAGCTTCTCTAGTTTGGTTTCTTTCAATGTTGTGTTTACCATGTGTACCAAGGCATCCTTCACTCATTTCAACATATTATCTTTCTGGATGTCAGTATTCTTAAATTTCTTTGTATTGTGTTCCATCTTTACTGATATTTAGCTATTTCCTTGAAACACCTCTTTCTGTTTCAAATTGACACTTACATTTCACTCAAAATCTTTCCTCAGTACCTAAAACTTTTTGCCACCTTGCTTTCTTCCTTCCTCCATTTTCCTTATTCCTTCCTTCCTTTTTTTTTAAAATTAAGACATGCTTAAAGTCATGTGATGTCAGAAATTCTGCCTGAATACATTTACAACAAACAAGTTTTCCATTTTTATCTTCAGATCATTCAGTCTTTTCATTCAGCTTGAGAGCTTGGTTTGCTTTTGGCTTCCTAGAAGCATTAATTTTTACCTCCAGGACAGAGAAAAACTTACATTTTTAACCACACTTGAAAAATTGGGTAAAAATTGAAATCTGTTCCTGGTGGTTTAACTAACAAGAAATGGATTCATGGTCTCTTGGGAAGACTCCATAATAAGACCCTATCATTGAATTAGCAATTCAAACATCAAGAAAGACAGTTTTCAGTAGTGTCAGGTTGGGGTCTTGACGTTTTTAAGAAATGTCTTTGCAAAATGGGGGCCTAGTTATCATTGAATGAAGGACACTGATTGAATCTCCAGGGGTGGCTGAACCCAATGTCTGGGGTTCTTCCAAACATTTAAAGTCATTTTCCAAATGTTTTTGATGCAGCACAAACCCAGAAAGATTTTGGCAAGTGTGTTTTCCCTTCATTTTAAAACCCATGCGTATTTCAAGGGAAATGCAATCCATATGTCTTTGATTCATTTACACTTAAATCATCTAAATGCCATTGTGTAAGAGCTTTTTGAAGTACAAGAAGCCTGTGAGTCTGTTTTTAAGCCTTTTTAAGCCTTATTTCTTTGAACCAGAAAGTCATGTTTTGCCGGCCCTAAACAGAACTTGAACTGGGAAAGGCTCAAGTTCACTTCTAAACTGAAAACCCGCAAAGTTTTGCGTGGCTTCTGTACTTAGCAATATGTTTCCCCTTGCCTAAAGCTCACAAACACCCAGCATTTCTCTACTCTGTCTCACATGTAGTGAGAACAGAGTAAATCAATTTTTGAATCACATTTTACTTGTAAAATTCACATTTTGAACCTCAGTTATCTCCCAGGCACTGCCAGAAGTTAAAATAGCAACACTTGAAAATTAGGCTTTTGCTCTCAAAGGGCAAAACAGTCTATAAAGTACATAAATTACTGCTTCTGTACATTTATTTGTTTGACAGGTTTAAGATATAAGTGTGGCTTACATATGGATTTTCAGGATGCCAGATTGGATGCTCTACGAGTTACAGTCACAAATGTAACCTCTTTTTTTAAGACTTATGTTTGGGAGAATAGAATTGGAGCAATCTCGCTGTTCTGCACAAATCTAATTGCTATGTCAAAGCAGAGATGGGGGATGATGAACATTTGCATTTTTCTCATTTACTGGTCTTTTCTATGGCTTTACTCATGTTTGCATTACTGGTCAAGAAGAAAGTGTCTTGGGTCATTTGTCTTCTTGCTCCTTGAAACAGCAACAACAACAACAATAATAATAATAATAATGCTCTATAAAATTCTTTTTTTCTTCTTGTTAACAAAATGTGAACCTGTGTTTGAGCATTTGAAGGTAGCCAAGTGATTAACACTGATTGCTCTGGACATGGAAACATGTCTGGAAAATGGCTGAATCTTTCTCAAGCAAAAGCATTAATTATCTTTCAATGTGTGATTTCTTTGTTTTTATTTAGACACATTTTAGAGGTTGCATTTTAGTGAGAAGGAAGAAATAATGATGGTGTGATTGTCTGTGGAGAAGCAATATTTTAAATTTGCATTTGAAGCTCAGGGGGTGGAGATGAAGTTAAAAAGAAAGAAAGGAATCCAGGTGAATCTAATTATTCCTTACGTGTGCTCTCTGAAGTTCACATACATGATAGACTATCATATTTGTGTAATCAAAAGGACGATGAAATTTAAGTTTTTTTTTTTTTAAGGATTTGGGCACTAAATCTACCAAACAGTTAATTATGCTGAGATAATTAGATAGCAGAAGTGTTGGATTTAGTTTCGTTCCATAGTTAGTTTTCATTAACTACCGAGTCTTCATGATTCTCTGCAGGCAGAAATTATTAGTATTCTATGCTTAGGAAGAACGGTGCAGGACTGACAAAGAATTAAACTCTCAAAAAGTATGACAGAAGCCTTTATGTGGACCGACCCACATATTTTAGTTCAATACAAAATAAGGATTTTCCTATCACAAATTCTACTCAGTTTTAATATATGAATTAAATTCAGACAATGTATCAGTTTAGGAGAGTGACAGAGGGACCACAATGCAACCATAATTTCAGGTATCAAATTGAAACAAAACAAAGAACTTCATTTATAATTTTGCTACCGTTTCACCAAAAGGAACCTGAAGATATTGATTAGAATTGTGCAATAGGTCATTAGCTCTGATTTTGGTCAAAAAAGCCAGTGTTTGTTGTAGGGCTCCATATCAGGATTGATGAGTTTGAACTTGAGGTCAGGTAGTGACTTAAAAACATAAATAAATGAAGTTCAGTGATACCTCCTAACCCTAAAATGTTGCTCTCCACCTTGTCCCTTCTTGTCCTAGCTAAATTCACCTCTTTCTGGTAAAAACAAGCAACACTTGTCCTCACCTGTCATTTCAGAATCACATGATGGCTATCTTGAGAATACACATGATTTGAGACTTTATTTACCCCTCCTATTTGGGTCAGATTAGCTATCTCTGTGCTAATGCAGTAGCTGTTTCAAACCTAAATGGGTACAGCCATCACTGACTAGAAATAATTGGAACCCTTGTAACACAGGAGGACATTAGTCTCATGAGGAAAAACCGCCACGCTGAGAATTCTAGTTTTTTCCTGTTTTATCTTTTCCAAAGTAAAGGTCTTCAATACCTTTATGGTGCTCCCTTGGGATACATATTAACCCACCCAAAGTAGGCATGCACATATTTACATACTCACAATATGAATACACAGGGTCATACAGAGATCATGTAAGTGCATTCTGTGGTGGCTTGAATTAGATGCCCCCCCATAAACTCATGTGTTCTGAATGCTTGGTCTCCAGCTGATGGCAGTATGGGAGATGGCACCTTGTTGGAGGAGGTGTTTTGCTGGGGGTAGTGTCTAATGGTTTATTACTCCTAGCTTGTCAGGGTTAGTTTGGATCCCTCTCCAGCTGCTGCTGTCCATCTATTGTTGGCTCATGCCATCACAGAGCTACCCCTTGAGACTGTGAGCCAAAAAGAAACCCTTTCCTTTATGAGCTGGTTTAGGTCAGGTGTTTGTACCAGCAATGAGAAGGTAACTACAATACATGCACACACTTTAATCTATCTTTCTTAGTAAATATGGTTTTATAGATTCTATTTCTAAAAGGAAATTTTAGTCCCCAAATACATTCAACCCTACAAGTTGGAAGTTGGGTGAATGCATCCTTTTCTGGCTGAATGACAGGAAACTTTTAGTACTAAGAGATAAATTGCTGATTGAATAAAAAATTTTGTATGAACACATTTCTTCTATCCCTGTAGGAGCAATTGATTTTCATACATTATTTTAAAACTTCCCAATGAGCCTTACTTTTAAAAAACAAAAATATAAAAGCTTCATTTTTATATATTTTCCCCAAACTATGGTTTTCAAAAATGCTTAGGTAAGATGACATGAATTGATTGTTCACAAAATATGAAATATTGCTATACATAAATTTATAGGAAGAAAATATAGAAAATCAAGTGGGTTGAATGGTATGAAAATATAATTATAATGCCAATTATACTCTTTTCCACCATTATTTTCTTTCACTTGCAAAAGCACACAGAGAAGAGAGGCCTCTGTAGACTTCTGTTCATTCATTGCACCTCAAATTTCCAGTTCGTTCTCTCAGCAGAATAACTGGGCCATGTTATCTGTAAGTTTGAGTCAAGAAAAATTACATCCATACCCAACTCTGCATTCACAAACATTACCCTGGTAAAAATTGCTCACACTTCTCCTATCACCTCTGTGCTGTGGTAAATTTAAGAATTCCAGGGTTGACTAAAGAAGAGACAGGAACATAAGAAGAAGAAGAAGAAGCACACATTAGGTTTTGTTTTGCTCCTTGAACACTGGATAGCAAAATTCCTCCCATCAAGATGCCTTCCTTCCAGTCACCTACAATCACAATAGGACGAGTGGTTTCCTTTATGACAGGAGGAAACTTAGAATGGACACTTGATGTCACTGAACATCGAAGAAGATGGTCAAGGAACTTCAAAATACAGCAATTGTGTTGGGAACTTTCATATATTTAACTTCTCTTATTTCTGCTAATAGATTTTTGGCATAGTTGTATGGGATATATAAAGCAGGCAGGTTCTAAAGAGTTGAAATGTGATAACTTGAACTATTTTAAAATCATATAGGCATGCAAGAACTCAACTTTGGTGACAGTAGACTGTAGGTTCATTGCTCTAACCTTCTTTAAAAAATGCTTGAAGTCAGTATGATGAAATACCTGAAAAAAAGCTTAAAAAAGGAAACATTTACTTTGGTTCATGGTTTCAGAGCCCATGACTTCTAGTTCTTGTGGCAACACAGGAACATTATGGCAGAAAGAACAAGGCAGAGGAAAGCTGATCACAACATGGCAATAACAGTGAGGGGGAGAGAGAGAGAGAGAGAGAGAGAGAGAGAGAGAGAGAGAGAGAGAGAGAGAGAGAGAGAGAGAGAGAGAGAGAGAGAGAGAGCTCAAGGAAATAAGAGACACTCTTCAAAGACAAGACCCCAGTGACCTGCTTCCAGGTCCCCTTGGCCCCACTTTATAATATCTAATCAGCTATAAATGGACCAATGTTTTAATCCATTGATTCACTAACTTAATACTACCATCAGCTGAGGACCAAACCTTCCACCCATGAGTCTTTTGGGTGGACACTTCCTATCCAGACCACCTCAGAAGGAAATAAGAAGTTTTCTTGGGCCATTGATATAATACCTTCTCTGTGCTTTTGTCTCCTTAGTTCCTCTTCTTTTTGAGTTAATCCCAGGGCATAAGTACTACATCCAAACACAACATTTCTCCTCCTAATGCTCTCCTCCAGTGGTAGTTCTTGCTTTACAGCCTTCTTGAGTAAACACCGTTAATTGTGCTACCCTTGGTAATGGAAGAAAAAAAAGAGAGTGATAGTTCTACTCATCACATCTTTTATTCATGTTTGCCCTCTGTTCAGGAAAGCACAGTGTTCTCTGACTAAACCTTTTGTTAATTGTTGTTGTTGCTATTTTCCTAAGAAACCTTTTCATACTTATGCTCAAGTCAAAGAAATAAAATCTCCTTATACTCTTGCAGTTTAGTCTCAAAAGTCCCCAAAAGACTCATGTGTTGAAAGCTTGGTAGCCAGCTGCTGGCACTTTTCCAAGGTAATGGAACTTTTAGAAGGTGGGGCCTAGCGAAAGGATATTAGGTCAATTACTGAGATTCCAGCATTATGGTAGTTTGAATACATGTTCCTCAATAGACTTCAGTGGGTGTTTTTTTTTTTTTTTGTGTGTGTGTGTGTTTGTTTTTGTTTTAATTTTTTTTTTCAAAAAGCTTGCTGCCATGGGAAATTGGTCAATAAATATTTGGAGAAAGCAGAGACCTCTGCTATACAACACTAACTGATGTCACCAGAATGCTGAAGACACTGCTATATGGAAGAGACCCGCAAGTCAAGAAGTGCTCATCTGTGCAATAGTGGCACTAAACCTAGGTGGGTAATCAACGGCTTGCTAATTAATTGGCTAAGAGATCTGCTCAGAGGCAGGTAACCCTTAACTGGAACTGGGATCCATGGCAAAATCTTATGGGGACCAAGAACCCAGGCTCCAAGGAGAAATTCCCATTACTAGAGAGCTACAGAGAGGTCACACCTATTAGAATCTCACCAAATCATTTGTCTCACTTAACCTAAACTGTTCTCACTCTGCAATGGAGATTCTGTTTGTATTTTTCAGAAAGTATCAAGAACCATGGACAATATAATCCCAGAAAGAGGACCTCCCCTCCCCTCCTTTCTCCTCTCCTCTCTTCTCCTCTCCTCTCCTTTTCCTCTCTTCTCTCTTGCTTGGAACTGTGAAAGGAAGTCATTATAGAACTTCCTATGGATTTCTAAGCTTCAAATAAAACTGTTCTTCCCATAAAATGTCTGGTTTGGAAGTTCATCCATGGGGCTGACTATAACAGGCCCCTTCCTCTCATTTTGCTTCTCAGAAACCATTAGCAAAAAGGATTTAGCTCAAATCACATTCCCCATCATATTATTTTGCCTCTTTGTAGGCCCAGACATAACAGATCTCAGTTACTATGGACTTAATCTGAGTAAAAAAATCAACCTTTCTTCCATTTCCATGGATTTTCTTGTTGCAGCTCTATAATTCTCACTCATGTGCCAAAGATGCTTTCATAGTTAGGAGGTGTGCTATGCCTTGGTAATCCTATCACTTTGGGGACAGAGAAAGGAAGATTACAAGTTTGAGGTCAGCCTGGACTTCCCAGTGAGATCCTATATCAAAACAACAAGGACAAAATCTTTGTGGTTCATACCACATCCCCTCCTTTTATTTGGCACCTGCTGGCCTCTAAGTGACAGGCACCATAGTCACTGACCACAGTCTTCTACTGCCTGCTACCATCCTGAGTAATTTTATTGCCCATCTGAAAGAAGTCTCTAATACCCCTAATACCCACCAATGATCTTTTCAGTCCCATTTGGCTTGCCTCCATCCTTCTTACCCCTTATTCCTTTTCATTGTCCCTTCTGACTTTCTCAGAAGGCAAACCACACCCAAATTTAGAAATCAGAAGTTTTACTGCTCTTCTTTATGACCACACTTCCCTCTATACCTCCTAAAGACATTTCCTTTATATCTGCTCTTTTACATTATAGAGTCCTTAGAAGACCTCTGAACCAACGCTCTTCCCTAACTGTTACATTTACTTCCCAACACAGACTCCAAGAGCTTTAACTCCTTTGCTATCAGATCTCTTTATCCACCTCATTTAACATTAGATCAATCAGCAAAAAGGCCACCATTACTCTTAGTGATTCAGCTCTGTAGATTGGGATACTATTTGCACTGTTAAGCTTCAGCTGGACTTTCTGGACTGTTCAAATATTTGGTCTCAGGCTGGAGAGATAGCTCAGCAATTAACACGCTTGCCTGCAAAGCCTAACAACCCCTGTTCCATTCCCCAGTACCCACCTAAAGCCAAATGAACAAAGTGGCGCATGCATCTGGAGTTTGTTTCAGCAGCTGGAGGCTCAGGTATGCCCATTCTATCTTCTC